>CACRWG010005012.1:0-12458 GCA_902654985.2 Oryctes borbonicus
CTCTCCGATGTCGTCCAAGGTTAGTTAGATTGCATTATATTACTCGCGTCTATGTTTTTGTCGGGTAGTGTATATCCGTACTGGAATCACACGCAAGACTGAAGCTTTTTTACTTCTGTCATTATTTGTTTACTATTTGAGGAATTTTGGAACAAAGTGTTAGAAACAGTCCACAAACACTCCTTTATTTATTCAGCATCAGTGAAGGGTTTCATCCTCTTTTGCAAAAATGTTACGATGTTTTCGTAGTAGTTCCGCTAATCTCCAAGAGATAGCGCAAGCAGTCTTGCAACAATATAAAAAACATAAAAGAAGATCAATCACCACCACAGAAGTTTGTAAATATTAGATTACAATTTAATACAAACACTTTTACGGACTCACTCTGCGTATTACTTCCGCATTTGAATATCTTCGAATGTAGCCTAGTAGTCATTGTCTAATTAAATTGTGCGGGCCACACATATACCAGTGACGGGCCGCACTTTGAAGACTACGGGTTTAGTATTTGTAGTTTGACTTGTTATTAAAGAATACCTTTATATGTTATTTACAAATATACACGTAACTACCATTTGGGGCTGTTCATCACACAACTCATTTCATGGTCTTTTACCCTGTTTTTAAAAAGTATATTTAAAAAGCAAATACTTCAAGGATTTTGTAGTTTTTTTAAAGTAACATTTTCAAAAAACTTTTGCCATATTTTCAGAGGCACGTCGAGCTGTTTTTAGGTTTGTACAATATGGGGCAGTACAGCAATTACATTTTAAGGATTTCTGCCTTGCTTCTAAGGTACCTTTTTTCTAAATTTAAATTTTTAAGCGTTGCTCCTCACCAAACTTTATTTGAAACATCACCTTATTAAATATTTATGTACAAAAATCTATATGTCAGATAGCAGCGCTAATGGACCTGCACGTGGCAGGGTTCAGTACCATATCACAGGACTTGAAGAAGTCACAAGCTGTTCCCATGGATATCGGAATGTTCCGGTCTCGATCCTCCGAGCAGAATGTCGTCAGCAAACGCCAGAACTGCGATTTTGCAGGTCGCGGAGAGGGTTCCACCCGGGTGCGTCCTGTTGAGAGTCCCGCTCAGTTCGTTCACGACGGCGTTAGAGAGGACGGGGCTGAGTGGATCTTCTTGTTTAACACCGTTCCTCAAATAAATTCTCCTTGTTGTTTGTTCGCCTACAGTGATGTTGGTGTAGGCGTCCTCCAGCGTACTCCGAATGTATCGGCGCAATCGAGTGCTCTTCATGCTGCAGCATAGGACACCATATCGAACGCTTTGTGCTCACCGAAAGATGCAATGTTATAAGTCTTCCCCTTGAGCCTTCGATATTTGATGTAAGGCTCCATCATGATGGTGTTCGCCAGGGTCCCATCGATAATCCAAAATCCGCGCTGGACACAAATGGTCCTCGAAACGGCCGTCCCGGACTTATTATATTACTATATAATAAATTAAAATTGTGTGGTGCGGAGGGTGCCGATACTTATGTGTTGTTTGCCATACTACGCCACAGTCCTTGCTATCATTATTAATAACAAAAAAAGAAAGATTAAAATTTGATTTAATATTTCGTTCGGTTGTAGTTCAACAAACATAAAAAAAAAAGAAATAAACTTTGATAAATAGGTAATAACAGTTAATAACTGGTAAGTTCGAATTGAGTCATACATTTGGGTCTAGCCATTTACCCCAAAATTAAATTTTCTACACCAGAGAGAACTTCGGGACACACCCAAGTCGTAAGATGACTTAACGGAAAAGAGCTTCAAAGTTGTTAATTCTCACGTTCTAGAATAAAATAGTTTTTGTGATGAAACATCACACAAACGGACCAATCGGAGAAACTATCATAAATTGCTCAAAATATAACACGGTACGACCTCTATTGCGAAGATGGGATAATAGACCGCGGAAAACTATTCCCTTAAGAAATTTAGAAAAGTAAAGATGAATGGAGACAAAAACACTTATGTAAAATCTTCCCGAGAATTATCGAAGCAGTAAATGAAATAAAAATGCTACAAAATCCGATCAAACAGAATTTTAATAACGATAATTGGCATGGTGCGAAATGGGTTGCCTAGCCATAAAACAGGTTGGAAATGCATTGAAGGGGGAAAGTTCGCAAGATTATCAAAGTACAGGCTGGCTGCAACAATTGCACGTAACAATATATTATATATAACATGGCGTTTATTATAGCAGCAAAAGTGGAAAACGTATAATTATATTTCCTATTCACTCTCTGATACAGTCACTTGCTGTCGTTGTCTGTGTCCGTAACATTAATTATAAATGGTTCAATCAAATCGTTCATCAATCCATCCAACTTCCACATTTCGGCTTCTTTTCCTATTGTGTGCCGTATGCAGTTTTGCCATTTTGCTTCTAAAAGAAGTTGACGAACACTTGCTAATTTAAAATCTATATTTCGGAAAGCTAATTCCCCTTTCATTTGTGCCCACACTAATTCGATGGTGTTTAATTCGCAATGGTACTGTGGTAACTTTAAAACGATTTTTTGTGCTATTTGCCATTTCATCAACAACGTAACTATTAAATCTATTTTTGTTAAGGCGTACTAAGTGCAATAATTGAGAACGAATCATATCCACACTGAGAGAAATATTTTTTGATCGTAGCCATTCCTGAATGTCAACCTTCTTCCAATTAGAGGTTGGAATCTTCTCACTTTTTCGTGATTGGTATGGTGCGTTGTCCATCACAATTACAGAGTTATGAAGTAACATAGCTACTATCTTCTCAAACCATTCCTCAAAGACGGCACTATTCATCTCTTCATGATAGTCTGTGGTTTTTTTACCCTTGAACAGCAACAATCCGCCTTCGAGGAAACTTGTACCGGGACCGATAAGGAGTACGATAAGCCTTCTTTCTTTGCCCGTTGGATTTTTGAGGCCGGTTGACAAACCTTGAATAAAGGCTTGTCGAGAAGTGGTGACACTTATATCAGTCCATAGTTTGTCTTTTGGGTGTCCTTCGCTGACCCATGTCTCGTCTAAACAAAATATTGGTCAGCCGTTCTGTATTGCTTTATCGTCATCAAATAGTCTCTTCTCCATTTTGTAATCTCACCTCTCTATTAATAATAAGGATTTTTTTGTGCGTTTACAATATCTGAAATTAATACGAAGCTGGTAATACAATTAAGCAAGAAATTTTATTTTATTATAGCACACTTAAAGTTGATGGTTTTTAAAAATCTGTGTAAGGTTACACGACTCATTTTTGGTATATCATCTCGTCTATTTATTTCTACCATGAGTTTGTCGAGCGTTGGCAATTCATTCTTGAGAGAGAAGCTATGCACTATTCGACGGACAGAATTTTTCACATTTTCATCAAATATTTTCAATTTGGAATGACGTCCGGGACTATTTTTCGGTGCAATAAGTTGGCCTTTTTCTTTATATTGTTTGACGACTCTGTACACCGTTGACTTTTGCTATACCTACAATAATATTATAAATGCACAAATAATGGGAAATATACACTTATAGTGTTTACAGTTTAAATACAATTTTTAAATAAATTGCTTGGCCTTTATTTTGTCAAACTGCATTGCATGGGCGAGGCATTGATTTCACTAATTGTTGACATTTGCTGACAGGAATGGATCATGAATTATGGGACGTGTGCCAAACAGCGTTGTTTGGCACACGTTCCATAATTCATGAATATTTCTTGGTTTCTTCTCAGCAACGGCCTTTTTTAAATCCACTCACGGGTTCTCTATAGGATTTAAGTTTGGCGATTGTGCTGGCCAGTCTAAAAGGTTAATTTTATTTTATTTTATTTATTTATTTTATTTACGAGTAGTGTGCTTTGAGTCATTGTCTTGCATAAAGATCCACCACAAAGTCATCTCTTCTTCAGCATAAGGTAATAAAGTATCCTCTAGTATATTTACGTATCCGTCGGCATTCATGATCCCTTCAATTTTATGAATTGGACCAACACCATACCATGAAAAACAGCCCCATACCATTAACCTGCAACCACCATGTTTAATTGTTTTTCTGGTATACTGTGGGTAATATTTGGTCGACGGAGGTTGTCATACATATTGTTGGTAACTGGTAGAATCAAACAAAACAATTTTTGACTCGTCTGACCAAAGAATATTGCGCCACCTGTTCTATTCCCAAGAAATATGCTGTCGAGCGAAAATTACTCTGTTCCTCACCTGCCTATTATTTAGATGAGATCTTCTGATTGTAGAAGTACTTATTTGCAAATGTTATTCTTGCTTTAATGTTGTAGACGTGATAAAAGGTGTTCTTTTGACACAGTTAATGATACCTCTGTCTTCACGAAGGGTTGTTTTTCGTTTTCCTCCTCTTTTTTCCGGTTTATTTTTCCACTTCTTTGCGTTTGAGATCATCTTGGCTGAACACTGAAGTTTTTCTTGAATATACTTATAACTTTTCCACTTTCTATAAGATTAAGAATCATAAAGCGCTTCTCAGTTGTGCAGTGTTTCGATCGGCCCATTATTTAATGTAAATTTCTGTATATTTAATTAAGCTTTAAGAAGTTTAAGACGTATCTGTAGTAACAAATTCTAGGAAATTAACACGTATTTTTTTCGTGATAACTGTACTTTCTCGTTATATCACTACTACTGCTATTTTAGTGCACATTTTCAAGTAATTTCTACAAATTACAACAGATGGTTCTTAGAAATAGGTAGAATTTGAATCATTTAATGTACCACTGCTATTTTTAGACCAAGTGTACGTGTATTCCTTACCCTCAAGCCGCAACCACCTTTTGTTCATATATTTCAAAAACTATTACCGTGTGCTGTCAGCCACTAACGGTATAAATTATCCAAGGTTGAATGCAAGGTCCGTCTGCTGTTAAATATGAGAACTGTATTATACTTATTGGTGTGTAGCGAATATAATATATAATACTACATATGTATTTGCATTACAAACGTAAAATGTATATAGTAAGTTGACTTTGTAGCAAATATACTGCAAGCTGCTTTTTCCCCGGTACAATACCCACTTACGCTCTTATTGGCATTGAGCATCAGCGGAAGAGTTCCACCGCTTCCTTAAGCAAATTCTTCGCAACCCGGTGATCATTGGCACAGAAGAGCAAGTCGTCGGCGTAACTTAACCCTCTAATGCATGAATTATCGAAATTTGTAATTATGTTTCTAAAAAATTTGAACAAACGGATAATGATCTTTGAAATAACTTATATTGGGTTTGGAATAATTTTGGTCGGCAAAATTGAAGTTTTTCAACATTTTATTTTTGGTTGCCAAATGGTAACATTATGAACCCATACAACAAAACAAAGGATTAAAAAAATACTAAAGTTCAGAAAATGTAGTAATTTCATTGATGAATTTGTAAGAAACAATTGTTTTTGGAATTGCAACAATAGTGAACTTGGCATTTTTGACATTTCACGCGAGAAAGCCCCTTGCAGCCTTGCAGCTTGCATCTTTCGCGTTCAATTGTCCATTCTGGCCAATGGCTAATATGGTCACTCTGAACAAAACTGATTGGTCTCGGTTCCAGACATCTTCGCGACTTTTTGGGTGGTTCTGGTGTTCCATTGTTTGATCCGCTTGGCCTTCCTCTTTTATTAGATGATCGAATTCCTGTAGAGCAAAGCTGTTCTGCCAAAAGAGTTTTGAATCCGAGAAGCGGCATTATTTTTTCCGTGGATCCTTGTTGCCTTTTTATTCGTCTATGCAATAGCCAAGAATTAACCACCACAACATCTATCATATGATAAAATATTCGGTGATACCATTTCCGACTTTTTAGCTTTATCGGGTAAAGTCCTATCAGCGAATCCTGCAAATCAACACCCCCCATATGGCGGTTGTATTCTGTGATTATATTTGGACAATCTACTTCTTTTCGGCAGTTTTCAGATCTGAAAAATCTTTTTACTTTGGTGACAGGTTGGCTTCCACAATACTCAGAAATTAGAGTGACAATTTTATTGTCGTACCATTGCACAGCATGTATATCGATCCCATCAAACTTTGTTGTGCTTTCATTTATGCTACCTCTTCCTTTTTGCTTCATTTGTTTTTCTGTCTGTCCTTGATAATCAGGCAATCGATTTTGGCGGACTGTGGCCACAGAATGAATTTTCCGTTTCGCTAAGTACGATATTAGCGGTAACGAAGAAAAATAATTATCGTAGAAAATTTTGTGGTGTTTGTCATGTGGAATAGGTCTGCTCAATCGAAGTACAACGTTACTTGCGGCCCCCAAATCAGGCTCATTATCATCAATTGTACAGCCTCGCTTTCCCGCAAACAATTCAAAATTGTAGGAGAAACCGGATACCCCACTAAGAACCCACATCTTGTAACCCCATTTATGGGGTTTCTTAGGGTTGTACGTTTTTATACTGATCCTTCCTTTAAACGGGATGATCTGTTCATCGCAAGACAGATGCTCTTCAAGAGGAATAGTCAAACAGGCTTTTTTGATTGTTTCCAGAACTGGCATAATTTTATCTAAACTGCTTGCACTCTGACTATTGTCTGAAAAATGCAATAAACTTTTGATTACCTCGAATCTATTTACTGGCATAACATTGGAAACTTGCGAAATTCTGGTTTGAGGAGACCAGTAGCTTCTGGTATTAGGTAGTTTGATAATCGACATCCAAATTATCATACCCACAAACCGTTGTATTTCTTCAACACTAGTGCACAAAGGTCTGTTAGGTCGTGTTTGGACGCTATATAAACAAGATTGGCGAACAACTTCGGTGAAAAAGTCTTCTGATAAAAAGTGTCCAAAAAGTTTCAGAGGAGTATCTAATTTCAAAATTCCATCAGGAAGTAGCTCACTGCCACAAAACAGTATACCCGCTTCATCTTTACTCGTCACTGAATTTTTCCAGTTCAATTTTGGTTTTTTAGTTACTTTCCCTCCGGATTTTTGGTCTGCTGGATTCGGGGCTTGATTGTGGAGTTGTATTAGAGGAATGTCATCTTCATCTGAGAACTCGTCATCACTCTCTTCAATGTTGTTTGAAGAAACTCCTGCTTGCACCAATAACTCTTCATTAGGGGTGTCATCGTCATCTGACAACTCAGTGTCGTCACTTTCAGAGGGGATATCACGAATGGCACAGTTTTGCGTAACATTTTTTCGCCCGTAAAATATTTTAGGATCCATTATCTGGAAGAATTTCATGTATCAATATAATTTTTTATTTTACGAAAATGTTTGGTCAGTGCATAACGTTTCCGAAAGGCAACATTCGTTGAGCACGTAATTGTTTCGATTTCCTCATGCAAAAGTCATATGTGAGAAATACAACATGACATAGTGATGATTTATGTGACCATTTTTGATTTTTACTATAGCAGTTCTTACCTTTATTTCACTATAAAAACTTCAAACTTCTAGTTCAACACACCAAGATTACAACTATAACCTTGCTTTTGTGCTGTCAACAAACAAAAATCACATTTACAACACCTAGCACCATCTATCAATTTACGCGCATAGCTATGCATTCAGTTATGTTACCAGGAGGTAACACCACGCATACAAGGAACAGTTTATAGTAATGCGAAATAGATAGGAAATTTTAAAGTTTGAGTTACCAATTGGCAACAATATGCAATAGAGGGTTAAGACCCTTCACCTGCCTCTCACTTAAGTTCAATCAATCGAAGAGTATTGGGGATAGAGCTTTATTCCTCTATTGAGGTTTTGTGGGGGTGTGCACGTAGTTGCCTCCGAGGAGATTTTTGTAAGGGAACCTTTGTTCTGCTCCCTTACCTGTCTACCTGAAAGCTTTGGAGTGCTCTCACGATGGAATGTTGGGAGACTGTGTCGAAAGCTTTACGTAGATCTACTGCGGTATATATAGAGTACGGTCTTCTCTGCGCCCTCCCCTCCCGCAGGATAGCCTCTAGCGTGAAGGTGTTAAGGAGTACACCGTCCGTTTTGCGAAAACCACGTTGATTAGTATGAATAGATAGACGATTCAAGCGTTGGGCTAGGAGTTTGTTGAACAATCGCAGGAGAATAGAGGAAATCGTGATGGGTCGCCAGTTGTCAACAAGTAGCGGGTCTCCGCCCATGTGCAACAGCACCGATCCGTTGGCTTTGAAACACGCGGGAATGACTATGATGTTAAACATCAGGACAAGACATCTGACGGGTACACGCTGCAGGTACTGGAGTTTTAGATAGTCTGGGCCAGCAGTTGACGATTTCATTTCCGCAAGACCTTTAACTATATCTTGCTCGGTATATGGTATATACTTGTCGACCGTATGTTGTACGTCGTCAGGAGACTCTGCTAAATATTTCTGTGTATGGGCCTGGATCGTCTCTATAGGCGGAAAGGTCTGGGCAGAGTCTAACGGTTTTCCATCTAAAATGCCAGCTTTGTTTTGTTCCGTTTGTACACAACTTGAGCGATCTTGTACAGGTGCGCCCTATTCGCACCTCGCCTATAGCTGCCTTTGCTTCCTGTGTTTCTTCCGTATTTGCCATTCTTACCTCGGACGTTACTATTGGTGTGGACATTAAAGTTTTCGAGCCCTTTATAGATGGTCGTTCTATTATTTTTTTCAAAGGACCTGCACACGAGATCATAGAGAACCCTGTCCGATATGACTAACCTTGTAACGAACCGCTAGTCGTTACAGATTCAAAGAACTTTTACTGAAAGGAAGAGACAATTTATTATTAAGATGATAACTTTGTATTCATTCTTTGAATCATATTTGCGAATGTTTAATCAAAATTTATTTATTTTTATGCGAACAAACTTTTGGACGACCCTATGTACTTCTAGATGACGGTGCGTACGTGCATAACCTTTCAATTCATGTTCTCGACTTGTGTTTTTTTACACCGTACGTCATCCAAAAGAAGTCTCCGCGTCATCGCCCGGAATGGTATATAAACCTCTCGCAAATCTGTCGTAGGCGGAGCCCTCCCCCTTTATCGCTGTCGGCGTTAGACGCTGGCCTAGGCGGACACCTTCCGTATCGCTGTCGGCGCTAGACGCTGGCCTAGGCGGGACAATCTCCGTATCACTGTCGGTGCTAGACACTGGCCTAGGCGGAGCCCTCCCTCCGTATCGCTGCCGGGGCAAGACGCTGACCTAGACGGAAGTCTTCTCGGTATCGCTGTCGGTGCTAAACACAGGCCTAGGCGGAACACCCTCCGTATCGCTCTCGGTGCTAGACACTGGCCTAGGCGGAACACCCTGCGTTTCGCTGTCGGTGCTAGACACTGGCCTAGGCGGACCCTCCCCGTAACCGTGTTATTCTTTTCTTTGCAGCGTTAAATTAAATCTTGTTTAATTCACGTTAAAGTCCGTAACGTTTGTTCACCGTTATTGTCTACTTAGATTGATAACCGATTTTTATTATCATTTATTTTAACACATTGAATATTAAAATACTGTTTCTAATTTCTATCTTTTGTACATAAGATTCTCATCGACTTTAAAGTTTGAATTCTGTTTGATTTTATTTGTCTGAAGTTGTTTATTTTCTTTTGTAAATAAAACAATTATTTTTCTTAAGTGTACTTACCTCTTTTATTTCCGATGAACCTTGGACATAATTGCTACCCAAAGGTTGATTTGTTAATGAACGCACAAGCATCACGATATACTACTCACTTTAATTTAATAATCAGCGAAGTTAATTTAAAACTCCACGAAGTAATTACCATATAAGCAACATATGACAGCTGGAACATACCGTAACCTGTAAGCATATTAAGTAGCAGCGTCGTCTATTGGTGAGAGATGCAACTGCAAAGAATAAGTAAATACTGACCGCACAGATATCATAAACTTTGCCAAAGGTAGTAAAAGGCAAAATAAGGGATAAATTACTTTATTTGTAGACAAGTTACTAATTTGCTAAAATTAATTAATTAATTTAAATTAAAAATTAATTAATTAACCTTAATTTTCCGTATTTTCAAAAAACTAAAATTTACCAGAACCGATACACGTAATTCCGAGTTTGAGTAGGAGTAAAAACACGCACGAATTAATGCATTACAACCTTACGTATTATCGAAGTAGCTAGCTAGGTATTACCGTACTAGGTCCATGACGGCAAAAACATCGTCTGATGGAATTGATGGACAGGCACTCGTGACAACTATTGGAGACTCATCTCCAGCTGTCGTAATGTCCGGCCGGTTCGAGGACTGGGACGGTAAACTGGCGGGAAGTGTGCCGACGAATTTCCCGAAGGAGGAGGCCCCATTACGCGCCCCTTTGCCGGACACGGTATAACTACTGGCTCCAGCGAGCCCTGCGGAAAGATAGATTTCTCCATGAACTCTATTATCGGCTACGAAACAGACGCCGCCGCTTGCTCCTCGATTTCCTCATCTATATCTAGCCAAGGTTCCTTCTGTCTTTAAGCTCTCAATTAGTCGTTTATAATCGGCTGTCAGTCGTTTGCTCTTAGTCGCTTCCACGC
The DNA here is from genome assembly GCA_902654985.2 of Oryctes borbonicus. Taxonomy (NCBI): domain Eukaryota; kingdom Metazoa; phylum Arthropoda; class Insecta; order Coleoptera; family Scarabaeidae; genus Oryctes; species Oryctes borbonicus. The sequence continues at coordinate 10,505 of CACRWG010005012.1, forward strand.
TTCCACTTAGTTTGGGTTCGATTTTCTATATATATACATTATATAGAAGTATGTGTTTAAGTACCAAATTACGGTATCATATGACTAGTACAATTGCCATTATTACATCATACTTTTACGCTTAACAATATTTCACTGGAACTCAATAAATAAACGTAACATTCTGTGAAACCTTATGTTTTATTATAGATATGTATATTGAACAATTTTTAAACGAAAAAAAGGAAATTTATCTTGTTGCTTACACGCTTTTCTGAAAACAGCAAAGGGGGTAGGTAACCCAAATACAACTACAAATTTTATTATGTTACCATTTCAAAATCTGCTAAATTTTTGATGAAATTTAAAACTTTCTTTTTCGAGAGATTAAACATTTGACTTTTGGTACCAGAATCTGGACAGCATTTCATTAAACAGCTCCCACGTAGCTGAAAACTTTCTCGGATAAGTCATATTGAAATTGTAAAAGAAAGCGTAGCACCGCTCTACCGCGCTGAAGAAATCATAAGTACCATTATTAATGTATTGCTTTTCAATTGCAATGTGATATTTATCTAAAGGTAGAATATTTAATAGAAAATTAAAATCAATTCTGTAAATATTATCTTCCATTTGGACAATAATAGGGCTGGTGGTGGAAATGCAATCCTGTAAGTCAGCACCTTCCTGAAGACGATTGAATGATAATAGATAATGATATAATGATAATTACTGAATGTAGTGAAAAAAAAAAAAAAAATGTTCTACTTACTGGTATTCGATTTATAAAAGAGTCATTGTTCTCTTTTAAAATGTTGGTTACTATTCTAAGGGCCCCTTTGCAAAGTTGCACATTATTACGTCCGGGAGGTATATCGCTCTTAATTTTATTATATTTTGCAAAAGTAATTATTTTTCTAGTCCTATATTTCAAACACTTTTGTAGGTCATTTAAATTTTTATTCATCAATTTTTTAAAGTGCCAGGTAAGTCCATGTGCCGTTAGTAAAATTGGCCATTTTCCCTTGATTTCAGATATAGTCGGGGGAATGTCAGAATTCAAAAATTCACGTTGCATCGCGCACATCTTTAAAAACATGGCTTTTTGTTCGTCCTGATCATTAGCTAAATTTAAATTTAAATTTCTAACCATTTCATTTTGATCGCGTTCCTTATGCTGATCACTTACAGGGTTCCAATTGTAACAGCCCGCTTTTGTTGCAGCCAGTTTTCGTCGTTTTGTAGATCTTTCTGTTAGAAAACCGCTTTTCCTCCTTAGACAACTATTAAGATACGCATTTCGTTCTTCCAACTTTCTTACTAAAGAGTGTGACCCGTTTCCTAATACAACACAGTTATCATCAACATCTTTAAATGACTGTGGAAACCGATCAATAATTTTACGTGCATAACGGCTTTTCTTATGTCTTTGTTTCTGTGACCAACTTCCAACTCTTGCAATGTACTATTAGGAAGTTTGTGCCATGGGATCACAAAATTTCTCGATGTATCTTCATTAACGCCAACTTCTTGACTATCTATTTTATTCATTGTAATATTTTAGTCTTTGTTTTTAAAGTTTGCTGGCGGAGGAGATTGTATAGCTTCAGTAAAAACATTATTATTGTTATCGTCGACGGAGTGAATAGTAAACCCATTGATACTACTGCTTAATGACAAATTTTGATCAGCACTACTTAACCCTGCTGTTCTCCTCGACCATACTACACACTTGTACCCCTGCGGGTCACAGTGACCCGATCCTCTGAAATACGAAATCAGACCAAAGTAACAGCACGTTTTATGCATTATTCATTTTATTTACTACTACAATGATTTATACATTTAAAAATTAACAGACTAGAACAATAACACAACAAATGTTATAATATATGACAGTTTATTTCTTGCAATTACGACAATAATAAGTTACATGTGCTTTACATAAATATTTAGCGCATTTGAAACAGGTAAT
>CACRWG010005013.1:0-12448 GCA_902654985.2 Oryctes borbonicus
TGGTGACGGCTGCGGTATCGGATCTTGCATTGACAGATCTCATAAGCAGCTGATACAGCACGGCTCAACATGCGAAATCGTACACTGTTTTCTAGCTGCAATTTGTATAACAAGATCTAATTTTATACAGATATCCGCAACATCAATCTCAGGAACAAAAGTTTTGTATGGCCTCGTACTCACAATTATGCTTTTTTTGAAAAGTCGTTTACTTATAGAATTCACAATTTTTTAATTCTATCCCCAGCAGCTTGAAATGTTTGTCATTAACATCGTTCAGGTATGCGCTAAAACGCCATAAACAGTAGTTTCTAAGTAATTTTGATTTTGCATATTTTATTTTATTAATTTACTAATTTGAGGATGACATCGCACACAATATTTGGTTTAAGGTTTTTAATTATGTAGGCATGCTTTTCAGCTTCAATACTTTTTCTATTTCTTGAAAAAGGATTGGGCTTAAAAATAGAGGACCACTCAGGTTGTCTAGCTGAACCCATCCTTAATATTTTAGAATAGCAAATTGCTCTTTTTTCCTCGTCCTTCCTGCAACTGTATATCTAAGTGTGCTTTAAAGTAAAGAAATTTATTACTATTAGTAAGTAAGTAAGTAAACAAACGAAAAGTGGAAGTTTGCAGGCTTATAGCGTTATCATAGGTTGCGAGTCATAGGTGCTAACGCAAAAAGAAGAAAGTAAGATTCGTGCAGCAGAAATTAGGTATTTACGAAGAGTGTAAGGTGTCACTAGAGCAGGCAGAGTCCAATACATTAGAGAAATTTTATAGAGCAAAGGCACCATGGATGGTGGAGACACTTGCAAATTCTGAACACCAATATACTTGTAAAAAAAAATCTGGAAAACTAGGATGACAGGGAAAAAGAAAGGAGGACGATCTAAGGAGTCATGGAATAATACAGTAGGGAATATTTTAAAGAAGATACAAAAAACATGGTTAGAAGCTAAAAGACTAGCCACAAGCAGAAAGGACTGGAATAAATTTATTAAGAATTACCACATAAAAAAAGAACACCCTTACTCCCTAAAGGCTAGAGAGCATATTGATTATATACAGCGTGTTACGAAATTTGCGGACACGAACTATGGGACGAAGTTGAGCATCAAAAATTGAAAGGAATGCTCGTTTAGTAGTTTTTTAATCTGCCAATATTTTTTGATTTACAGCAATTTTAGAAATGAAAATTTGGTCAAAATACCTTCTGACATAATCCAAGAGGGCGTTACAATTATTTATACATTAAAGCAAATTTGGTGTGTAAGTAACTAGTTGTTTATGTGTTTTATTTTGAAAGTCGGCTACTTCTGACTTAATTAATACGACTTACACATTGAATTCTTCAAATTAATACCTTTCAATTAGAGATTTACTGACACAAGTCACCTGGATGGCATATAGACTCAGTCAATTATAAAATTAGAGGCATTTCGCCCCACCATTTTATCTCGTTGGCGTTTGTTTTATTTCCATTAAATTTTGGTAGGATATCTTTTAATTCAAAGTTTACTATAGCATTATCTGACAGATACTGATCTGAATTAACAAGTTGTGAAACGACTTATGGAAGTTTTGGACCTTTATCAGCACCCAGCAAGTCTCTTTTGGCCCTCTATATCGTCTAAACGTTTCTGCAAGCTTTGCGCCATGCTTCGAAACTATTCAGATGCTTTGTCTAATTGATCATCGATCAACTCTGTGAAATAACCAAATTCTTCAAGAAGATCAGCGGCATCGCCACTGTCCACTACGATTTGTGCGGATAATTCGACTTACTTTGACGGTTGTATACTTAAATAGAAGTTTTTGAAATTTTGAAATTTTTAATTGCCTAAACGTATGGCCGCCGTTTTTGATGATTTTACTATTTAACATATGAAACACGTCGAAACATATGAATTTTGATGTAGCATGGTGCAGGGACGCAACTGTAGCTGAGATTTTATACCTTTGGATGACATTTCGCGGCACCTACAACCATATAACGTGAAACTTTACTGCGAATTTTGATGGAAATGAACCGAACGGTTACTAATTGATAAAACTATAATTTGCTACGCTTAAATTTACACTGGGTCTTGTTGTTGAAAGATTTTACTTCGAATTTGAAGTTTTGGGAACTGCGAAAATAGAATACAAAAGAAGCTTTCGTCCATCCTCACTATTACCGTCGTTGGCTGGACTTACTCCTACCATTCACACTCCAAAAACAATCGGCCAGAAAAAGTAATCTTCTAGAAATGGAGCTCTCAACCACTAAAGGGATCTTTACTTGGGATAACTGAATAAACAAAAATCAGTAGATGAGGTGCGTGGAACTGAACCAGATCCAATCCAATCCAATCGGACTTGGTTCGTAAACTTTGCGTTAATTATCTTGTAAGCTATCTTCAGTAGTGTAAAGCTTCTAGAGTTCTCGCATATTTGCTTACCTTTCTTATGTGCATACTAGTGCACATCAAATTTCAATTTAGTTATAAGTTCTGAAATTCCTGGTTTCGTAATTGGACTTGATGAAATGGAAAGACCAAAACATTCCAATAAATCTATATCGATGATTACTACATAAAGCTTACGTACGTCGAATTTGAATTTTACCTTTGGGGAATGAATGAACATAAACTCGTTGACTCACCTTGTATATCACCCATACAGAAAACGAGAAATTCGAATGGATTAAAAATGAGATTTAACCCACTTTCGTTCAATCAAGAGAAAGTTCGATTTATTTTTTTCAAAAGCATAAACATTGACTTTCTTATCTTTTACATTTTCATTTCAATTTCCCATAAAACAACATACCGCGCGTACTATATTACCATACGCCGCAAAAATCTTTATAGCCCATCAAAACCCACTAAAAAAAGTCGTATATCTATCTGGGAGTATCATAGTCACCGATCAATGTTACCCAAAACGTTCCAATACCCACCCATGGAGGTAGACGTGCTCTCTCTATTTTACGAGCTCTAAATGGGAAATATGTATAACTGCATTTTAACTTGTCTTCTTTTTCGTGTGTTGTTCTCGGCCGAACAAAGTCATTGAACCTATTCACCATACTCAGCGTAAATGTTGTAACGTACACATGTAGATGTGTGTGCCATGTACGCGTTTAAGAATTTGTTAGGTATCTATTTGTTCTAGGGTCTAACATATACGTACCTTGCTAGGCCTCGACGCGATCAACGACGTTGGCTCTAGTGCTGGCCAAGGTATTACGGGACTTTGCGTTTAATATTTAACTTTATGGAGTGTGTATGCCGAAGATTGTTTTTGTTAAAGTACAAGTAAATTTGTTAACATATCTTACCAATTTGTTTAAGTATTCAGAATTAAATAAACTTATTTAATTAACTCGAAACATGGTGAGTAGTAGATTGCGAAATACGATCCTGGTGGTTTCTCATTAAAGCATGTAAATATTAATAATCTAACATTTGCTTTAAACGTAGGATTTATGAACTTTACTCAAAATAAATTAGCACAAAATTTATTTTCATTTAAAAATTTCCTTTAAAGTTACCGAATCAACTATGCAGTTTCACTCCCCGACAAAAACTTAGACGCGGTAAGATGTTTTACGGGTTTAAGGGTTACAACATTTCTTTGCGAAACTAGCAAGATATCTAATTGAGTTTTTATTCATAAAAGTAAAATAAACTTAAAAATATCTCCTCCAGTAATATATGAACTAAATAATAAATTATTACTCCAATGTTTAAACTATTTCTGCGACAAAAATTTAGACGCTCTGTTGCAAATGTAAAACAAAAATCAACAAACGAGTGATCAGTAATGCGTAGATCCTCCATTGTTCTTAATCACTTCCAATAGTCGGTTATTAATAGATTTATATAAATTTAACACATAATTTTGAGGGATGTTCTGCCATTCAGTCACTATTGAAGTTTTCAGTTCCTGCACCATGAATTATTGACGGCATAAACGCGGCGTGCCAATTCACCCCACATGTTTTCGATAATATATAAATCTGGCGACCGTGCCGGCCACTGTAAAGTTTTAATCTTTTTCTCTTTAAACCATTCAGTACTGGTTTTTGCTTTATGAATTGGCGCGTTATCTTGCTGAAAACCAAAATTGCGCCCGGCCCATTGGTTTCCAAAACGTAGAAGATTGTCACGCAATAAGTCTTTATACGTCTCAGATGTCATTTTGCTTGTGCAAAACACTATCCCACTTTTATCGCGAAATCCAATCGCTGCCCGTATCATCACAGATCCACCCCCTAATTGTCTGGTCATTTTTACTTTTGGTTCCTTTCTCAGATCATGATAATAATGCGAGTACCCACCCGGTCCGTCCAAATTAAAACGTTTCTCATCGGAAAATATAACTTCTTCCCATTGTTTCTTCCAGGATACGTGGTCTTCAGCAAATCTCAACCTCGCTTCTTTGTGTTTCGCCGAAAGTGGCGGTTTTCTCAACATTTTCTGTCGTGATATTACCGGTAACGCCTTTAAAATCCTTTGATCATTACGCACGTGCGTTTGTACCCCCGCCTGTTCTGCAATAACTCTCGCCGACGCAGAAGAATTGGATGCACACCGCAATATCATGCGTTTCTCCCGTTCACTTACAGCTTTCGGTCGCCCCTGGCCTTTTGGTTTGCCGTAATTTTCCGGATCTTTTAGGAAATTTCTAACGGAATGATCGCTTCTTCGTAACCGACGAGCAATTTCCTTCTTACTAACACCATCCTGATGCCAGGCTAGAACTTTACCCCTTTCTATCAAGGATGCTTTTTTCTGCCCATATTGCAAACACTTTATAAAATATAATTTCTCGTGGTGAAATGTGTACAGTACTTTACCAGCCACAACCACTGCATATAAAGAGAAGTATCAAATTAAAACATTTTTGCTGATATTAATGTAATAAATGCACAGGGTCTAAATTTTTGTCGCATTTAAAATTCCCATTTTGATCTGGGAAAATCTCAATTACCCCTCATAAATACCCAGAAATATCTATAAATGGACTATTTACATAACAAGTATTAATAACCCTTATTTACATTTTATATAACGTCTATAAACTATGTTTCGTAAATAAAAACGATACCGCGTCTATATTTTTGTCGGGTAGTGTATATTAAATGAACAAAACACATGAAGCAACTACCCAAGTCAAAGTATAAAATAAACCGTGTAATTATAATAATGGGAGTAACAAAAAATTGTACCATAAAAACTAGTGTTTCTAGGGATGAAAATAGGGTAACCTATTTACGTTGGTGAGGAGTGGAAGTATCAAAAATAACAAGGCGTGCTGCTGCTGGTAGATTTCCATTTCTATAGCGCGAAAAAATTGGCGTGGTTTTACAAAATTGTTGCTACTAAAATGATTTTTAAAGCTAAGCGGAAAATTTAGGGGAAGGTGTTCATTGCCTTCATTTCATTTTGAAACGTTATCACTTTTTGTGGTAGATTTTAAGTTACAGTTTTAAAGACTGGTTTTATATATTAACATTTGTACAGTTTATCATCAACAATAAAAAATTAACTAAAAGCGATTTCATTAGTTTAGGAATTATTGTTTTCTTCTTTTATTTATAAAATGTTATTTTTTTAAATATGTTACTGCTATGCTCTAAAATGTTATTCTTATTATTACTCCTAATGGAGGAGATTAAATGGAATAGAAATAATGCGTAAAAACAGCTGGTTAGTTGCTACGTCTTCTTGTCGGAGGAGTAGGTGGGGAGGGAGGTGGGAAGAGGAGTTCCAAAGTTACCTATCGATTAACTTTCACGCCCTTCTGGTGACGAAGGATTTTAAAGCACATTCGTGGCCACTTGGCCCAGTCGGCGACGGTCGTAGGTCGCAGTATATAAGGAGAAAAAAAAAAAGATTCTGGCTCCCGCGTTAGGAGCCACCTAATCAGGAAGGCGCCAGCCATTCTGAACACTAATGTCCTTCGTAGACCCTGGTCGTGGGCAACCGAGGTTTGCTGCCAAAAAAGATGCAGAAAAAAAAACACAGAACAAGAATTAACTGTTCACTTTCTCTGGGTGAACTTATAGCCGCAAAATAAGTGTATATTTAAATTTTGTGGCGAAATACCTTAAAAGTAAAGTTTTGCTGACGTTCTTTTGTATTTGTGAAAATATATTATGTTTTCATTTGCTTAATGGTGTTTCGCGCAGGGCAATTAACCTTGTTAGGTCCAAAATTTTTTGTACACGTAACACGTTGTCATTAAAAAAATACTTTTTTGATGTTTCACTTTGGTGAAGCTCAGTGTTCATTATTGAACAGCCTGTATGTTTCGAAGGTGTTCTAATGCAATATCTAGTTAGAACGAAGCATATATTTTGGTCTTGTAGAAATTCACGCTAAACTGTATTTACGTTTCGGATTTTTTGAAGAAAATATATGCATTTAGGGAATTGAAGACAAAATGACAAATATTTCGAAATCTGTCGGAGATGGACGTATGAAACCCATATTATTGGTTTATTTCTAGAAATACACAGTGATATGTACCCTGCATATATGGCAATATTTCTTATTAAAAGACTTGACCGTCCCAGATAATGTAAGGTATAATAAATTATGTTACATTCTTACACTCGGCATTATATATTTTTTTTTAGTGTAGTTGAGTAACAGAGCCAAGAGCTAACACAGGGAATTTATTTGTCCTCGATAATATACGTTATGTAACAGATCGTTGTTATTTTACAAAGAACAATAGGCATAGCAAGGCAAGCTGATCTCATACCCTCTCAACCTGGATGATTTTAAGCAATATTCACCTTACACCGTCTGGCTAATCGAAACACTTTCGGATGTAAGGTTTAATTGAATTTATTACACAATATTCCGTAAATGTTCTTGTGAAGTTGGGCATATTTTTCGGATCCTCCTGTCCAGTTCATCCCACAACAACTCTATCGGGTTCAAATCTGGGCTTTGTGGGGGCCATGTCATTACTTTCAGGGTGTGCTGTTCTTCTTGCTCCTTTAGATAGTTCTTACACACTAACGCAGTGTGTTTTGCGTCGTTGTCATGCATGAATGTAAAGTTACGGCCTATTATACGGGCCCACTGTAGCCGTTTTGCTCTGTTGCCCCGACGTAATAAGGGTTTTCGAATGGCAATGCGTCCATCAAGCTCCGCTTGTTGAAGTCGACGTTTTACCGTACTCGCCGAAACTTGTTCTTCACAGCCGCGATTGAGTTCGGCTGCTATTTGTGGCGCTGTTAATTTTCTATTACGTTTGCTTAATAATACAATTCTCAAATCTTTAGCTTTTGTTGTTTTCCTAAATGCTCCAGGACGAACACGATTTTCTATAGTTCCAGTTGTCCGATATCGCTTTATGATGTCATTTACTGTTGAACTTCTCATATTTATTTTTTCAGCAATTTGTCGCCCCGAATATCCTTCTTCAAACAGCGTAATAATGCGTGAACGTTTTTCTACACTGGTAGGCTTGCCACGTGCCATTTTGAAGTAAATTTTCTTAAAACTTTCGCGCAAAAACTAGATGCACACCAACACACGTTTAACAGTAAAATGAAGCAAATTTATATCTCTACGCCTATGCTAAATAAACAGGAGTGATACTGCGGTATATTTCCTAAATGTATTGTTCGTTAATAATCCCCAAACGACCCGTTTCAAAAGATCGGTACTTCCGAGAAATTCTTGGAATGATAATAAAAGGGACTTTATTGTGGTTGTCGCAATATTTCTACTTTACATAATAATTTACGGCTTTAATCCCTTGAAAAAGAGTGTATGCTTAATATTTTTCTAATTTTATGTATTAATAATTGTATACAGTGTGATATAATAGATTTTTATTGTATGACCGAACTTCACTGAACGGCAGTGTACCTAAGTAGTTGATTTGCGTGTGCAACTGGTATTCCAAGATAGTTGTGTAGCTGTAAATTTCAATGGAACAAAATCGAAAGTTATTGACTGGAATATTTAATAGCTGTCTTACTCGTTTTTTTAATACTGTCGCTGCATAAAGTAAATGACGGGGAAAGAAATAAGAAGGATGCGTTGAAATCCATATAAAGGTTTCATAAATTAAAATGTTGCTAGTAAATTTATTAATGTTATTATATATTGTATCCGATTTAGTTATTATTAAAGAGAAAAGTAGCAATATCTCAGTTTTAAAAAATACCTCACCTATAACTCACAAATAAAACTGATAGACATAGTGGATGTCTAAGACGTATGAGCAAGATAGGTTTGTAATATCTGGTGTTCCACACATCAAATGCGTCATTGTTTTAACAGGAATCCTCGAATAAACAATAGATAAATTCTTTCTTTTTATTTAAGTGCATCGTGGTTGCTACAAAAATTCGAATCCCAGGGCAAGCCAGAGTACTTATAATTTACCCAAGCAAAATACTGCAAATGCTTCAAAAGGCGAACAAAAGAAAAGTATTGACAGTAGATCAGTTTTAAACGTCGTTATAACTAGGCGGCAGTTGATTTTTATGAATTTACCAAAAAGTAAATACCTAATACACAGTGTTTAAAGAAATTAGAAAATAATAATATATAACTTAATGCAATATTATTTACACCACTTACTATGTATGTTTATATAATAAATATATAATGTCTACGTTACGTACTGTATGAGGCCTTTCACCAGAAACTTGGACATTTCTTAGCTAAGTTAAATAAACTGAGACAATATGGCACCAATATTTGCTGATTATTTTTATTTGTACGAGCGAGATTCTGTATGCAGAAAAATCATTGTCACTTTGAGTAAATGTTGCGATTGAACTAAGAAAAGATTATGATTACGTCTTTGTGAACATTATTGAATATTCTTAGTGAAACAATGGTTTAGAGCATTTGATCGGAGCACTTTTCTTTAACAAGAAACTATACAGTTGCGGCCACATAAATAGCACAGGCATCAAATTTCATTTGAATTAACCGCTCAAACTGTATAAATTTTTAACTAGCGTGAGAGTCCCCTAGAAGGTTGCGGGTACTTCCCCTAGCTACATATTCCAGAACAATAATTCGGGATACAATGAAAAAAAAATAAATTAGTTTCACTTTTCTAGTAGGTACATAAATAGCACAGCTGTCGATTCTGCAGCGGAATCTTATTATAGTGTTACGGTTTGAGTTATTTTGTACCAAAAAAGTAGTGTACTTACCACTTTTAAAATTAAGGTTTTATTAATAACAAAAATTTAGGTGTTAGTATAATGGGACGAGGAAAACATTGCACGTCAGAGAAAAGAGAGTTAATTTGCACCATGAAAGAGAAGGGCATATCAATTTCAGAAATATCACGAACATTAAATTGTTCACGTAAATTAATACAAAATGCGATAAAGCATATTCAGACGGAAAAAACTTTAGAAAACAAAAAACCGAAGATTAGGCTTCGTAAAACAACCTTACGACAAGACAACCTTATTCGTCGATTAAGTCAAGAAGATCCATTTCGCACAGCTACAACAAATAAAAACCGAATTTAATAAACAATTTGATATTGATATATCGAGAAGAACAATACGACGTCGGCTGAAGGAATTTAACTTACATGAGTGTATTGCAGTACGAAAGCCACTCGTGTCAAATAAAAACCGTCACAGAAGATTGAAGTTTGCGAAAATGCGCAAAGAAAAGCCGCTTTCCTTCTGGAAATCTGTATTTTGGACAGATACAAATACAACCGACTTGGGTCTGACGGAAAAATGTATGTGCGATGACCCACCAAACAGAGATTCAACCCTAGGTACACTATAAAAACATTGAAACACGGTGGAGGAAGCGTAATGGTATGGGCTCCTATGTTATGGCGTGGTGTAGGGCCTATATTCAGAATTGCAGAAAAAATGGGTCAGTATGTTTATCGCAACATTTTAGAAAACGTGATGGAACCATATGCTGATGAATTTCTTCCAGTAACCCGGGGTTTAATGCACGACAATAATCCCAAACATACAGCGAGGACCGTAAAACAGTGGCTAGAAGAGAAACAGATTCGAGTGTTAGAATGGCCTGCACAAAGCCCTGATTTAAATCCCATAGAAAGTCTATGGGGGGATGTTGAGGTTGTTATATGGTCTAAATTTCCAGCGACGTTAGACGAATTATGGAATACTATTGAAGAAGCCTGGCATAACATTCCTGTAGAGAAATGTCAAAAATTAGTTGAAAGTGTGCCGAGATGTGCAGCAATATTGGCTTGTAAAGGGTTTCCAACAAAATATTAAATGTAAAAGCAAAAAAGAATTTAGAAAAAGAAATAATACAGTATTTCGTTATTGTTATTAAGTGTGCTATTTCTATGCCCACTTAAAAAATAATATATTTATTTTTTTAATTTGTTTATCTTGAAGTTTATAAAATATCGTGTGTTTATTATAAGCTGCATGCCATGTACTACATTTTTGTTAAGCTAAGTTAAATAAATCACTCGTTAACATTTACAAATTTATCAATTCATCCATATCAGTTTACCTGTGCTATTTATATGGCCGCCACTGTATATGTAGCTTCATCAAAGGACGAACTTTCAGTACACCAAGATCTTCTCTTACCAAAACAAGCCCTACGCTCTTTCAGCTTTTTTTTTTGGTCACTATTAGGGGCACTCCTCTCTGATAAAAGTTGTCGTGGCTCTTCTTTCAGATGGCATTGAGGATATTTGGTAGACTCCTTCTTGTTTCTTCAAGAAACATTTAATTGAATAACACTTTAACTACCATTCTATCAAGATATCGAGCGTTAAGGAAACAGCAAAGCAGAAAAGCAAATTGGCCCAATTATTTCAAAAACTAAGCTAAGCAGCCATAGTTGGGATAAATTGAAGCAAAGCTTTCGAAAACGCGAAACAATACAGGATACACCATATCATACACTTAAATATAATTTTGTGCTGTGCAGAACTTTTTTTTTTTAATTTTTTTCTCTAATTTGTAAAAGGTCCAGGTTATAGACCACATGTTATAACAGCCCACATAATAAAAATAGTATTCGAAGCCAATTTGAAAAACTCACACACAATGAAGCACTTACTTCGCCGAAAGCTTTACAAAGCAATCGCGGCGTTCAACTGGTCTTTATCTTTGATTTCCTTTGTTATCCATCATAATCATCACAATCAAATATCCATCACCTAACAAGGCAAGCAATTACTGTTAGCAATATTTCGTAAGGCGCATTGTATTGTAAATTCATGCTACGGTACATTTCACGAAAGAGCTTTCAAAAACAAACGTCCAGCTCACGTTCAACGCATCAAAATTCATTATCTGCCGGTTTCATATATTCCAAATGGTGATAAAAGTTGTTTCGCAATCCATCTTCTATATTAACGAATCTGTCTGTTGTCGACCACTATCAGTTCGTTATGCGGGCTTAATCCTTACCGATATATGTACGAAACGTTGCGCAATGTATCACTTCGAAGAATATACATTAGCATTATTCCTTGATGATGATAATTGTATTGCTGTGATATTATGCAGGATTTATTACCCAAATCACGGGGCATTATGCAGACATACAGCAAAGCCTCCACCGTATATGGATATGTAATAAATATAACTCCGTTCTGAAGGATTTTATGGTGGTTGTAAAGAACAGCAAGGTTTATTTTTTGTAAATCGTCACTTGCTTGACGAGAGTTTAGCTTTTAAGGTGAACCAGACAAATTTGCATAAAGAAACATAAAGAAACCTGTTGACGGTGAAGTAATAGGTGTTGTATATGACCGTCCCGACATCCACAGCTGTGTTTACTGAAGGATATGCGATAATCACTATAAGAATTTGTTTATAAGATGTATAAGCAAGTAATCGCGGTAGGAGAAAAAGCCGTTTCGCTATACAAGGGCCGCTGATTGCATACGGTTGTTTTAAAGATGTACTTATTGTACAATAAACATATGTGACGATGTAATAACTTCCTCTATAAACAGCACTTTTTCTATTTTTATCTAATTATATTCGTAAATTTGATTGCTAATAATAATTTGCATAAACAGAAAATTGGAGGGGCTTCTTTGAAACATAATAAGTAAACGAAGTACAAAATTACTAAGGTTACATACGGCATTTCTGATAATACTTGAGTATCTACATAAGCAACATTTGACAACATACTACAGCCTATAATTTTAATACACTACCCGACAAAAACTGGGTATTTATTGCTTTATGAGGGGTAATTGAGATTTTCCCAGATCAAGATAGGAATTTTAAATGCGACAAAAATTTAGACCCTGCGCATTTATTACATCAATATAAGCAAAAATGTTTTAATTTGATACTTCTCTTTATATGCAGCGGTTGTGCCGGAAAAGTGTACACATTTCACCACGAGAAATTATATTTTATAAAGTGTTTGTAATATGGGTAGAAAAAAGCAATTATCCTTGATAGAAAGGGGTAAAGTTCTAG
>CACRWG010005014.1:0-12422 GCA_902654985.2 Oryctes borbonicus
AAGTAAAATATTAACTACGCGACATCACCCGAAAGACATTTCTACTATGGCAAATTTAATCTGAAGTTCACGTTTCCATACGTGTTGTTTGAGGAGGAAAGAATATGAATCCAGGTCCGCAAAACCTCACCTCGTAGTTCTAAGACTGTACATTATTTGCTTTCTAAACTTGATGTAAAAACTGTGCATTCTGTGTTTATAAAGAAGTTACTTCAACTTAAAGGGGTGGTACAATATACCTCAGCAACCGATAACTGTGGGGCAGAGACTATTGTTCGTTGCAGGGAGGTGTCCGCTACAAAGAGGATTAACTAGAGCAAAAGTTAAATATAGTTCACAAAGAGTTTTATGTGTTTAATGAAAACGCATTAAATAATACACATTGAAGTAGACATTAATTTATTAAATTTTCATTTGAGTTTTATTTACATTTTTTTATGTGAAATATTGATCAGGAATTGTGTGTTCCTTATTTTGTAATTTCTGTTTTATAATTTTTGATTCTAAATTTTTTACTATTAAATCATTAGATAAAATAAAGAATGTGTTTAAGTCTTTCAATTCAGTATGAGCAGTGTTTAAATCAGTAACACTGATAGTTATTGAAATTTCATCTTCAATAGCATCATTTTTTAGGTTAACTTGGCTACTATTTTGTTGGAACTCACGAACACAATCCTTTACAATTAGATCACTACCTTCGATTTCTACGCTTTGGTCAATGTCTACCTAAGTCGACAAGTTAATACTGTCTCCCTTATTTTTGAGAAACACTGATAATGGTAGCTTGTAAATTCACTTACACAATCTCACTCACCAAAACCAACCTTTAAGAAGCACCCGTTAACTGTCTCTGGTTTCACAAGCGACTACGCTCCAAATTAGAATATTTACAATTGCTATACTGTTTTTAGTTGTCCAATTCTTAATTGATAAGTTCCTGTAAATCCTCTTAAAATTTATAATAATAATTTGATCAAGACGTAGAAATTTTTCCAGATGGAAACATTTAAAACATCGAGGATTCTTGCGTTTTCCAATTACTGAGAGTCTGTTTCACCTTCCATATTTGCACAAAACAAAACTGTTAGACGTTCTTCTGTAAGTCTTATTTGCAAGAGCGCGGCCCGTTTCGTTGGTATTAAATATGTTTCTAAATGAATAACCGCTTATTATAATCGGCATTATCCACTTATTTACTTTGTTTTCACTGACACTTGCCGCTTCCTCACAAATAGATTTAAATGTGATATACCTCTAAATTTTTCTAGGCATCAATTTGATACGTTTCACATTCAACTGCAAATCCCCGCGGGTTCTGGGACTTTTTCTTCAAAAATTGGTCTAAACAATGAAATATTGTTGTCCGGAACTTTGCAAAACAAATCATATAACGCTATATCTATAGCTGAACCTTGAGTTTCAGGAAATTTTTGTTTTTTGAGTGAATTTCTACTTTCCGTGCATAATTTCGAACATCCATTTTATTTCTTAATATACAGCTAATCCACGTCATTCCTTCTTGAATCTTTTCAGCAAACTCACGACGAGTAGATTTGCTTTTTCGAAATGCTCTACTATGATGACTTCGGCTTCTAGCGTTAGCTTTTTCCTTTTTTTTGTGGTATCTTCTTTTTTGGACAAATATACAAATAAATGCAACTTAAAATGTACGTAGGTATTTATACAAAAACGCTCTGTACCCACCTCCCGAGGAAAGGACTAAGAATAAATAACACATGAACCTAATTTGTAAAGAATAATTGAAATTGTACTACACAAGCTTGTTAACTGAAGACTATTTTTCCAGTAAACTGAAAGAATTTTTGTGGTGTGGTGACTTTATTCTTATTTTTGTTATCAGTTTGAAAATCCCTATTTAGATTAGTTATGCAGAGGTGGGTTTTAAAGCAAGTACGGCATAAATTTGTTAATTTCGATGTCTGCATCGTTCTAGAGCTATTTAGAGGTGTTTGCTATGTACTTTAGTATGTTTGGGGAATTAAGAACAGTTTCTTAAAGAGAGGTATTCATTCGTGGGAAGTGTGCCCTAATAAAGGTTTTGTCAATGAGAATTTCTCCTTAGGTTTTAACAGGCCACAAGTAGACTTATGAACGTTTACGTTATAGGCTAAAAGATCAACAACTTCTTGTTTGTAAGAAACATGCTAAAAGCCTGAAGTCTGAAGAACACAATACCGAGTTGGCAATGAATACAGTTATTGTTTTTGCAACCGGAAGAACAAAGTTCAAAAGAATTGTTTTTCTACAGTTGTTACAAATACAAATGAACCATGCAGTATGTATATACGTACAGTAAAGATAATATTTGAACAGCAATTGCCGTACAGTAAAACGCGTACACGCCGGCCGGATAAATAATGGGCAATTTAAGGCAACTAAAATTAACAAAACGATTACGTGACTTTCGTCATTCAAGCACGTACATACGTATTATACCGAACAAGTGTAGAAATACGGATTTCTTAATCGATGATCAAGTATTTCTTTTACCTAATTCATTTATTATCGCCGAAATGTCAAAATACACATGCATATTCTACTATCTTCCGTTCTTTCATCCGTAATTGTGGTAACGTTATGTAAAACGTATCAGTGTGACGGTGCGCGGTAGATATGGTGAGTAGCGGCACAATTCTCGGCGTGGTGAGTTTATTCTTGAAAGAAATCCATTTCGATGAACCTTTTGTACCTCAGTACGCGTCCAGTCCAAAATCGCCATATTTTTATAAAAATTCGACCGACATTAAAGCGGAATATAAGCGTATCGTCGAGGACAAAACTTATTACCCTAAGTTGCCCCATTTCTCTAAATGTTGTCCGCCTGGACATGTTTATCGCAGCGAAGATCGCGTTTGCCTTCGATCGAACGGAACTGCGATCTACGATGAGCTCGTTCTGAAGACGGATTTGTTGAAAAGTGGTCTTTCGGAATGTCCGGTGATCCTAGATCGGTTCATCGAGAAATCCTCGCTGAAGAGATACGACGGTGACGGATACCTATTCTTCATGAATGAAAGCTCCGCTCGTTACTGTTTGGATAATATCTTGGAAAGCGGCAATTTCTACGTGGTAAGGATTTGTAAGAATGCAGAATATTGCACCGAAGGTACCGCTGATGGTGAAAGGGATTGGTGCGTTCGCAAATGCTGCCCGGATGGATATGGTTTTGAAAACTATCAGTGTGTGCCCAAAGTTGATAGCGGGGTTAGGATCGAAATTAATAGTGATTATTTCGAAAGAACCGGTGAGTTCGTTACAAGAAAAAGAAGCAACATAAATTTTGCTTGCTCCCCATAATCAAGCACGGACTTCTAGTCCAATGATTGTGGTTGTATTGCTGTAAATAGTGTAATGTTTTAGTGGGTTTAAATTTTTGAAATTTTCGAAATTTTCTTAAAATTTAATCCCGCTAAAACATTACAAATTTGGCGCCCATACGTTCAGGCATTTGAAAATATTTCAAAAATTGTAAAAGAAAATTTCAATTTAAGTAAGCTATAACTAAGGTAAGTCAAAATACCAAAAAATCGCAACAGAGGGAACAATGGCGATGCCGCTGATCTCCGTGATGAGTTCGTTTACTTCACAAAGTCCATCGACGATAAATTGGATAGGAATTTCGAACAATTCCGTAGTATGGCAGAGAGTCTGCCGAAAGAGTGTCTAGAGACATTCCCGAGCTCACGACCCTCAATTTCTGTCAACTTAAGACTTTTGTAAAAATTCGCAAATTTCTTAAAATTTAATCCCTTTAAAACATTACAGTAGCAATAAACTAACTTTTGTGGTTAAAATATATGGCATTTAATGGTATTGACCATAAACAATAATTTTATGCTATGACATTTGGAATCATAACAATAACAATAGTAATCCTGGCTGAGAAATCACTTGATTCAAAACTTGAAAAAAGTTTCAATTTGTTACATAATTTTATTTCCAGAAAAAAAATGGTTTCCTGTAATTGGCGGGTGCTGTTGGAGGATGCGAAGGCATGGATTGCTATTATTACTCGTTGTAGTCATGTGTTGCATCATAAATTAAATACATCACTGCTAATCTAGCACAGCGGTATGCACTATCGGCTAGCTGTGCAATGTGACTTTTTGCAATTTTTACACGACGTCGTGTCATGTATGATGCTAAAACCCACTAATTGCAAAAGAATTTTTACAATAAAGAGAACGCTTTTAAACCAGTGCTTTAACATCATGTCCAATATTCACTAACACTGTTATAGAATTGAATATTATTTAAATCCTAAGAGATGAAGTAATTTGATTCTGTAAAGTCTAAATACGTATATCCATCCGCTGACAAACAAAGAACCGCTAATATGCTTAGCCCAGATCCCCGCCCATGCGCTTATTTGTTGTGGTATCGGCAATGATGCCTATTAGCAATACCATTGAGAGAAATTATGCTTCTTCATCGTCAATTCGCAAAATTCAACACGTTAGTCACACTTATCTTCGGATACTTCGTGATGTACGGTAGGTTGGTAAGGGTCTAACATTTACATTTCATTAGTTGCAATCTTCCGTGCTTCAGATTTAACGAAAATCGTTACATGAGCCTAAAACGCTTCAATGTTTTGCTTGTTAGGTTCTCTTACAGTCACTGTATTCAACCATCCTTAGAATTTAAATAACTCCTAGCAACTATGTGCGACTTCCTTCTTTTCTTTCTTCTCATCCGCATCATTAGAGTTATTTGCTCAGTTTCAGTTAAAATGACTTATGTTACTGTATAGCAGTTTAGGAATGATCTTTGTCACAATAACGAAATGATTAACAACATTTATAAGAGCCTTGATTCCAACTTTGTAACTATTCCAACTATAAAAAAAGAACAAAAAGAAGTTGTATTATTTTTGTTCTTTTTTTTATTTTGAAGAAACTAGGAGGGTTTCTCCAAAACTTATAACGAGAAAAGATGGAATTATCGAACAACTAAACAACGCTATACCATTGAATTTTAAAAGATGACATACGTCAAAACTAACAAAGGAAACTTGTTCTTACATAATCCAAAACAGTTCTAGGATCTCACCAAACGACTTTTGTATACTTCATACATAGCGGCCATAGAAGCATAATTCCATAGCCTTTTAAAGTTAAATAAGAATCTAAGCTTTTTAATTCCTTAATGGTTTATACCAGGGGTCTCCAAATCTTTCGGCCTTAGAGCAACATTAATTGCGCCACAATTTCCCGAGGGCCAAAATCAATGTATCCCATCACATCTACCTCTAAACTCTTGAATTACCCGCAATTATTATTATATCCGGCATACTACGGCGGGTCGGATTAATGGTGCGGGCCGTAGTTTGGAGACTCCTAGTTTATACAATACAGACTACACAAAATTACATACACTCTCCGACAAAAACTTAGACGCGGTAAGATGTTTTACGGGTTTTAAGGGTTACAACATTTTTGCGAAACAACTTTGCGAAACTAGCAAGATATCTAATTAAGTTTTTATTCATAAAAGTAAAATAAACTTAAAAATATCTCCTCCAGTAATATATGAACTAAATAATAAATTATTACTCCAATGTTTAAACAATTTCTGCGACAAAAATATAGACGCTCTGTTGCAAATGTAAAACAAAAATAAACAAATGAGTGATCAGTAATGCGTAGATGTTTTTAATCACTTCCAATAGTCTGATATTAATAGATTTATACAAATTTAACACATAATTTTGAGGGATATTCTGCCATTCAGTCACTATTGAAGTTTTCAGTTCCTGTACCGTGAAATATTGACGGCCTCCGCCATAAACGCGACGTGCCAATTCACCCCACATGTTTTCAATAATGTTTAAGTCTGGTGACCGTGCGGGCCACTGTAAAGTTTTAATCTTTTTCTCTTTAAACCATTCAGTAATGGTTTTTGCTTTATGAATTCACGCGTTATCTTGTTGAAAAATAAAATTGCGTCCGGCCCATTGGTTTCCAAAACGTAGAAGATTGTCACGCAATAAGTCTTTATACGTCACAGATGTAATTTTGTTTGTGCAAAACACTATCCCACATTTATCGCGAAATCCAATCGCTGCCCATATCATCACAGATCCACCCCCTCTAATTGTCTGTTAATTTTCACTTTTGGTTCGTTTCTCAGATCATGATAATAATGCGAGTACCCATCCGGTCCGTCCAAATTAAAACGTTTCTCATCGGAAAATATAATTTTTTCCCATTGTTTCTTCCAGAATACGTGTTCTTCAGCAAATCTCAACCCCGCTTCTTTGTGTTTCGCCGAAAGTGGCGGTTTTCTCAACATTTTCTTCCGTGATATTACTGGTAACGCTTTTAAAATCCTTTGAACATTACGTACGTGCGTTTGTACCCCCGCCTGTTCTGCAATAACTCTCGTCGACGCAGAAGTATTGGATGCGCACCGCAATATCATGCGTTTATCCCGCTCACTTACAGCTTTCCGGATTTTCCGTAATTTTCCGGATCTTTTAGGAAATTTCTAACGCAATGATCGCTTCTTCGTAACCGACGAGCAATTTCCTTCTTACTAACACCATCCTGGTGCCAGGCTAGAACTTTACCCCTTTCTATCAAGGATAATTGCTTTTTTCTACCCATATTGCAAACACTTTATAAAATATAATTTCTCGTGGTGAAATGTGTACACTTTACCAGCACAACCGCTGCATATAAACATTTTTGCACATATTAATGTAATAAATGCACAGGGTATAAATTTTTGTCGCATTTAAGATTCCTATTTTGATCTGGGAAAATCTCAATTACCCCTCCTAAAGCAATAAATACCCAGAAATATCTATAGATGGACTATTTACATAACAAGTATTAATAACCCTCATTTACATTTTATATAATGTCTATAAACTTTCTTTCGTAAATAGAAACGATACCGCGTCTATGTTTTTGTCGGGTAGTGTACTTGCGATACATAATGTGGAGTTTTTCCTAAATAATTTTTAATAATATTTTAGTGTGTTTGATTTTTTTAACTTTAATCATAATCTATTTAATTATAGTACTTTTTAAAGATAATCAGATGACTTTCACATAAAGATTTGAAGAAATTGAAATAGATAATGTAGCGCCTACGTTTTCCTCATATGGGGTGTTATTAGCGCATGTAGATTCCTGCATACGCTGATGTATTTTCGTCATTACCTGAATGTTAGTATTTGCGAATTTTATTTTATTTTAGTATTAGGAAATGACGTTTTTAGGACACTGTTATTTTGCCTTCTGTTTAAATTCTAGCTTTAATAATTAAATAAAAAAGGATATTAACTACCTTCCTTTCGAACTATAAATAGAGAACAGGCGTATTTAGCGTTTCAATACTATGTATATTTCTATCTTCTTCAGAAAACGAAACTCATTGAGAAAAAATTGAGCAGTATTATCAAGAATCAAGGAATTGTATTTTTTAAATATATTTACATTTTGAAATAATAAATTTCAAATTATCAAAAACAGCCATTACAATGATAAAATAAGGTGATAGGTGTATGATTAAAGAATTACAAGAAAAATTAGTGTGTGATGAGAATAGCTGGTTCTTCATGTTTCTATATTTTTTAACGAACTTCTGGAATTTTTCAGTGTTGATTTTGATGTGAACTATAACTTCTTTTGTTATACATAATATCGTCCTAAAAGCATATCTTGCAAAGCTAATTTCAAGATACGTCTAAAAGTTTCAAATTTTAGATTTAAATTCCCATTTCTTCTGCCAAGCTTCTTATACCTAACTAGCACCTTCTTGTTCTGGTAAATTATAAATAGTTTCTTTCTACTAATTTAGCTATTTTAAGCTGATTAAACAAAGCAATACATTATATTGTATTTCTTGCGCATATATCACCCCTTCCAAATTATACTTCTGAAATTTAATTTACTTTGACGCTCAATTGTGGAAAATACAGTAAAATATTATAAAAAAAAATATTGGAAATTTTCCGGATGCTGTCTACAGAAAACAGTTTTTTATTTGGGAGATTCTTTAGAATAAGCTTTCTATAATCTGGTAAGGAGCAATCCGAGAGGGTTTCAGAGGCAGCCTGTACAGCAAAGTGTGGAATTGTTTCGAAGTTTAGACCACGTTGCCTTGCGCTGAACTGGCTCACTCTACCTCACGACCATGGTTCGCTAACCATCCGACAAAAGCCTAGGTAAATTGTTCACAAGACACGACTCATGAAGTGTGAACTTACAATTAGCTTAACATTCCTGGCATACATGATCCGTAGATGCGAAAACAGTTTGAAGATGCGAAGAAACCCTTCTGAATTGATATTCAGTAACTCATACGAATCAGTAATAAACGTATTTCTTCGAAATAGTGCCTTGTTAAATCTGCACAGACATTGTAAATTCTTCAATTTGTGTTTAGCAACGTTTATTAATACCTAAAGTGTACTTCCTGACAACGGTCAAATTTACTTCATTTGTTTCAGTAAAAAAGAAATATTTCGTAATAATCTCAAACGAAGCAACCTTGTCTTTAGGCGAGAAATAAAGGTGAAATTATTTAATGTAAAGTCGCAGGTTGTAAAACAAAAGGTACTACAGTACACATAATTACACTATATACTTCAAAAATTGTAGAATGCATTAAAAAAGATTTGACTACAGGTAACTCAAAAACAGTTGCCCTATTGGCA
This sequence comes from Oryctes borbonicus, assembly GCA_902654985.2. Lineage (NCBI taxonomy): Eukaryota > Metazoa > Arthropoda > Insecta > Coleoptera > Scarabaeidae > Oryctes > Oryctes borbonicus. The sequence continues at coordinate 8,693 of CACRWG010005014.1, forward strand.
GAAATTTTGCAGATGCAAGCACTGATGCCGAATTCAAAAATATAATGATATATGTATAAGCTGGTACATCGTATGTACATATTAATTTCTGTATTTTCTAAATTACAGATGGTTATGCAGTGTACTACCAACGTGATGTAAGATGTCCCATGGCACATTGGATTAATTACCACGATACAAACTTCACCATCAAAATGAACGGCAGCTTATTCAACAAAGGAAACGAATTCAAAGAATATGAATATTGTATAGACACCATGTACAATACCGACAAGAATAAATCCAGCGATATAGTATTGCTGTGCGAATTTGGCAATACTATCTACATAAAAAAAGGCGTCTTTAAAGTCGGCGCCGTTACGACGTGTATCTGTTTCGTCATAACAATAATACTCTACATATTCTTCAAACGTCCACAAACGCTGCTGATCGTTGGCTTTTGCATCGTCGACTTAATCTTCTGGTCTATGTACACGTTAAGGATATTTTACGTGAATTTTGGCCCCATTTGCACCATTTTCGGTAATTCTACAATGAAAATTCTTGAATATCGTTCCCATTTCAGGAAGAAAATTATAATGCGGGAAGTTCATTTTCGTAGTTATAGATACAGGATGAGGCGGGAGGAATGGACCAAACTCCAGGAGCGTACTGTACACGTTTTCAATTGTAGCGTGTTAACTAGCGTTCTTGCAAATAGTCCAGATTTTCGTCTATTTCCGAGCTAATACCTCTTAAATAAAGTAAAAAGATCCTTACGTTGATTACTTATGTATAAGAAACGGTTAGATAGATTTTAAATTAAAAATTTTTCTTTTGCTTTTTGTCACAGACGACATACCGGCTGTGCGAATCAATCCCTTAGAGGCTCAAAAAAATTTCAAAAATTTTGTTGTGATATTTGTCACTGTCAGCGTATTCTGACAGTGATTTAGCGTTAATTTTGCAATTTGTACTTTTTTTGTTACGTTAATTTTTTTTAATTCTGTTGTTTAATTCTGTATTAAAGTGAACATTTTCTATCACATACTGTAAATTCGGGTCCTTTGTCTTTTCAACGTGCGCTGTTGGCGCTAGTTTGATATTGCAGCCTTGCGATCTAGTTAGTCCCCAATATGTTATTCAGCTTCGAAGGGAAGTTGTGAAATATTGAAGATTTTGCATCTAGTGTACTACATGCTTCTTTCTTCATGGGTTTCGGTGTAGTCGTTTTTGTAAAAAAAAAAGAAACGCTAATTTAACTATGCCTATTCCGACTGTGACCTTTCCAGATCTACTGCGGCTGCCCATTTACTAGATTATTTACTCTGGTTTTGTCCGTTTCTCTAGTGTTTACAGTTTCGAGAATGGTGCCTATGCGCGGCTCTTGGTTTTCAATATTCCAAGTCCATTCCTGCCAATGCTATGCAGTAAACATGGTGCATGGACAGCGCTATCTTCATTCTGTTTCCTCCACGTCACCCATTTCTCTAAAATGCTTCAAAGTTTTGTCCACAACAGATTGATTAATTGGCTATCTATATCTAGGTATTCTTCGATGAAAAGAACACACACACCGCTTGTTGTGTTATCTTGTGATCACTGTACCCCACCATTACCTACTCATATGACTTTTAACCGTGCAGTGTCCTGTTAATGAGCCTGGCCCAGTGCCTTAATATCTATAATAAGTCGGTTGTAAATTTATACCTGTATACAGCAGCCTAACAATGGATAAGTCCAACCTTATCTATTGTTTAGTAACTAGCTTAACTACACCGTACGCGGTGCCTATAGAGGGTCAATTTGAAATATGTTCTGTACTAATTAAACAAAAAATAGATTTGGAATATGTATATTTCAATAAAAATAAATCAATTTCACCTCATGAAGATGCAAATCCACTTCCAGCTACGGTGCTTTTACTTGTTTTCCTATCTGGAACGAACGACATCAGATAATAAAGTTTTTCGGTTACAGGTTACGGGTACTTTTTTCTTTCAATTTCTCGAATGACGTGGTTAAATGTTCTATCGTACGAAATTTGGCTTACAATAGGGTAAGTAGCCCTTTGAGAGCTATTGCAACTCACTTTGCCCCTGTTATTAACAAGCTTTTTACGGCCTTCAATTGCTCGATGGCTTATTAGCGATTTTCAGTACGATGCTTATCAAACGTATTGTTTGGTATAGTCGACCTACAAATTGACGCAGTTAATTTCTTTCTGTATCTAATCGGTCACTTAGAACGAGCCACATACACTGCCGTTCAATGAAGTTCGGTCATACAATAAAAATCTATTATATCCCACTGTATACAATTATTAATACATAAAATTAGAAAAATGTTAAGCATACACTCTTCTCTAAGGGATTAAAGCCATAAATCATTATGTAAAGTAGAAATATTGCGACAACCACAATAAAGTTCCTTTTATTATCATTCCAAGAATTTCTCGGAAGTACCGATCTCTTGAAACGGGTCGTTTGCGGATTATTAACGAACAATACATTTAGGAAATATACCGCAGTATCATTCTTGTTTATTTATCACAGGCGTAAAGATATAAATTTGCTTCATTTTACTGTTAAACGTGTGTTGGTGTGCATCTGTCGTTTTTGCGCGAAAGCTTTAAGAAAATTTACTTCAAAATGGCACGTGGCAAGCCTACCAGTGTAGAAAAACGTTCACGCATTATTACGCTGTTTGAACAAGGATATTCGGGGCGACAAATTGCTGAAAAAATAAATATGAGAAGTTCAACAGTAAATGACATCATAAAGCGATATCGGACAACTGGAACTATAGAAAATCGTGTTCGTCCTGGAGCATCTAGGAAAACAACAAAAGCTGAAGATTTGAGACTTGTATTACTAAGCAAACGCAATAGAAAATTAACAGCGCCACAAATAGCAGCCGAAGTCAATCGCGGCGGTGAAGAACAAGTTTCGGCGAGTACGGTAAAACGTCGACTTCAACAAGCGGACCTTCATGGACGCATTGCCATTCGATAACCCTTATTACGTCGGGGCAACAGAGCAAAACGGCTACAGTGGGCCCGTTCTCATCTAGATTGGTCGTTAGATGATTGGAAACACGTGATTTGGAGTGACGAGTCAAAGTTTGAGGTTTTTGGGCAAAATCGACAAGTTTATGTCCGAAGATCTAAAACCGAAAAAATGATCCCGAACTGCAATGTGCTAACAGTGAAGCAAGAGCATAGTTCTGTGGTAGTGTGGGGATGCTTCTCCTTCGCTGGGACGGGAGATTTATGCAGAGTGCAGGGTGTAATGAGGAAGGAAAATTATTTTGCAATACTCCAGAATCATGCAGTGCCATCAGGATTGCGTATAATAGGCCGTAACTTTACATTCATGCATGACAATGACCTAAAACACACTACGTTAGTGTGTAAGAACTATCTAAAGGAGCGAGAAGAACAGCACACCCTGAAAGTAATGACATGGCCCCCACAAAGCCCAGATTTGAACCCTATAGAGTTGTTGTTGTGGGATGAACTGGACAGGAGGATCCGAAAAATATGCCCAACTTCACAAGAACATTTACGGAATATTCTGCAACATGAATGGATTAATATTCCACAATCCATTTTAGCAAAACTTATCGGAAGAATGCCTAGTTCAGTATGTTCTATAGGCCAGAATAACTTTTTATTTATTTATTTTTGTCTTTTTTACCTGTACATACAATAAAATTGCATTTTGTTTTTAGTTTCGTTTGTTTCTGTAAC
>CACRWG010005015.1:0-12422 GCA_902654985.2 Oryctes borbonicus
AAGGACGTGTTACCAAAACTAAGAGCAAAAGGCATATACGAACTGAAATGCCAATGTGGAAAAAGCTACATCGGTCAAACAGGACGGAGTATTCAGTGCAGAGTAAAAGAGCACGAGAGAGACGCACGCCTTAGGCATACTGAAAAATCTGCAGTAGCAGAACATCTGCACCAACAAGGAGACCACCGCATAAGCTACAGCGACGTCAAGGTATTAGCCAGGACCAGCCACTACTACCCGAGGATAATACGCGAATCCATAGAAATAATGAAGAACACCAACAACTTCAATCGCGAAGATGGATACAGGATCAGCAACACGTGGAGGTTAGCACTACGAAGTCGTCATACAACGAACGACGCGATTCAGCGGAACGGAACGGTTATGGATCAGCAAAGCAGAACGGTTATGGATCAGCAAAGCGGAACAAAAATAGGATATATAACGAGCAGCAAAAGACAACAACAGCAGTCTTTAGAAATCTTCTGAAGAAGCTGACAGGATAGTCAGCGAAACGTCAAGTTAAAAATCAACTACACGACATCACCCGAAAGACATTTCTACAGCTTTGATATCGTCAGAAAGAGTTTTTTTTTTCAGATTTCAACATGTCATTAAGTTCTTTATATTATGCGTTCACTGATGAACGTTAGAAAGATATGCTATTCTACATTTGATCAGACTAAAACCGAAGTAGCTGTGACCTGACTGCCTCTTCAATTTTATCGCGGTTCTTCAACTGTCAGATCATGTACATCAGCCTTGAATCTTTCACGGGACCCGGCAGTTTTACGAGCAATCATGGGTTTTAGGTTTTGGACATTTCGAGCCCCTTTCTCGTATTCCTGCTACTCTTGTGCAGTAGCATGTAGATGGTATGTGTTTGTTCCTCTCGCTTGTCATTTCCTTTGTCAGGCTTAGGTTACTCGAGTGTTTCTTCAGCATACAGTGTCCTATTAGCAAGGTTATTATTGTTTCAGCAGATTTTCGGTCTCTACCTAGCAGAACTGCTGTGCTATTGAACCTAGGCCTGTGTGTAGTCAAAAATGACTTGTTCTGTCTCTGACCTGAAATGTTTTTGCACCTATTTTCTGATTTCTTTTTTTCCATTGTAGTAGCTACTTTCGCTTATGTATATACCACCCTTGCATTGGAAAGGTTTCTTAGGCAATCTCATCTGATATTGGCAAAAATCATGATGAAGTTGCCTATCACATACAACATTAGAGAAAAGGTAATGAACGTAGGAACGCCATTGTGATATACAGCAAATAATTTTGGGTTACTAAATTGTCAAATTCAAGTATGTAAGTAAAATTTGAAAGTGTCAGTTGTAATTCCAAACAACTTAAATAACCTGTAACTTCTACTCTAGTCTACAAATAGTATAATTGTAATACTTCTAATACTTATTTGTAGATATAACCTTTTTCTTACCCTACTTCCTTGCTTAAGAGGGAATTGAACAGAAAAGTTACTAGTTACATTCTCCATTGACCCAATAATGGAGCATTAATAAAATACTCGTGCCCATTGTTCTTAAACTACAAATTTTAATACGTCTTTCATGAGAAATAAGGTACGCAGATTTATTTAGATAGCTAGTATCTTTGGACAGCGACTGCCAAATATCGTAGTGCCGATATTGCTGTGCTCCTATATAGTAATTGCAATCAATCTCATGAACGCTTCTATAGATGTTCAGCTTGCCTCTTCCATTTCCCAAAGAGATAAATCTCCTAGGTGTTGCGTGCTTTTGCGTGTGGTTCCCCTATATAATTCCCGCATGGCTATGACCGACATTCGCATCGAACGACAACGTTCCTGATGTTTTACTCCCACCGTGCACCCGTGACCTGGAGCGCAATCGGTAGCGTTGCACGTTTACTAAACTCAAACTATAAATTGGATTTCATTTGACGTAGTAAGCAGTCTTGTTTAATATTTCCCGGAAGTGACCTTCTGTTCCGGCGAAGACTTGCAGAACAATGGGCCAAAGTATGGCTTCCGTTTCGACGAATCGATAAGCAAGCGATGTAATGAGATGAACGTTCACTTATTTTATACTTCCAGCGCTTTTCATAACCTTGTTATATCTTAAGCAAATAGCCCTTGAAAAACTTACTTCATGCTTTCATAAGAGAGGTGTGTCGGTAGGTCCGGTTTCGATAATAATTACATATTAGAACCTATTCAGTTTAAATCACTAGAAGAAGATGCAAATGTTGCATATGTACATACATGAAATTTTCTTATAATTCTAGAAATTACAAATAGACAACATAAATTCATAGAATTCTTTATGAAATTCGTGAGTTTATCGTTTGTTAAGAGAAACAGTCCCACGTCGAAATGGAGGCCGACTCTAATGAGCATGTTTTAAATAGTTTAGGGCGAAAACATTGCTTCTTTATGTTGTGACATGAAACAGAGCTACTTGCAGAATCTGTCTTAGCTATTATGAATTGTCATGATTGCTCATAGTTGATAACACAATAATAAGCAACAATTTTTCGATCTCAAGTCACGTTAGATTGCGTATAAAATTAAAACTAAATGATTCTACTTAAGTATGATGTTATCCTTTATTTCCGTAGTTTGAAATTTCTGTGTTTTTGAGTTTCCTCTCAATCGCATAAATTGAAATACATTTCTTTCTCTCAAACAATTCGAAACACAAATACATTTAAACGTAAATGTTTCATTCAGAATTAAACACCAAACTTCGCTAAATTCAAACGCCATTCTATTAAATAGCACCTTATACCCATGGCATGGGAAATTTATATCCCTAACGTTTTTGTAAATTGTCATTGAAAGTAAAAGAGATATTTACAGTTAAACGCGAGCCCTGCATTTGGATGCTATAACTAGGTTGATATTGTTTGGTTATCGTAACAACAGTAAACAAAACATGGCGACATTGATATCCTTAACTGTTGATTAAAAACGTTAAGCATTTAGTGGCTACTTAAGAAATTAATTATATAACAATGAAAATAATTTAAAATATATATATAATAATCTTTAAAGCGAAAAACAGCTAAGAGGACTATTCCGCCTCAATAAGCGGATTTTAAGCACGCGAGCATTTGCCATAATCCTATCGATTGCGAGGCTTGATGACGATGAAATGTAGTTGATAGACATAAATACGAAACCGCGAACATTTATTGGCAGACGCCGCAACAATAGTTTCATTGACACAGACCTACCAGATAATAAGAAAGAATCATTCAATAACATGCGCTTATTTTACGCTCACAAACTAAGTGTTAAGTTTTGACACCTTGCGATTTTTTTAACCTGTAACTTGCAATTATTTCGAATATTAATCACTTCACGAAAAAGATGTCTATTAAATTAAAACTTTATTATTCTACGGAAGATATACACTAGTGTAAAATCAGTCCTCATATCTCTCTCTCCTTGTAAGTGGGCTGGGGGGTAACTTTAAAATCTTAAATATGAACCCCTGTTTTATTGCAAATTTGGATTTTATGGAAAAAAATATGTAGGATTTGTCTGAAACATTTTTTTCGATTCATGATAGATGGTGCTGCAATCGACGAAACACAATATGTTTCAATATTTTCCAACTCTACCTATCTACCGACCATTGAAATCATGATCAAGCACTTCACATGCCACCATCGAATAGTGTGCTGGACAACCATCATGTTGAAATCACATGTTCTGTCGCACTTTTAAGGTCAAATCTTCGAGTATTGTTGGCAGTTTGTTTTCCAAAATGTCTCGGTACATTTGACAATTCAAATTTCCTTCGATAATGTGGAATTCGACGAGTTTGTTACGAATTGTTGGCAGTCCAAAAACGCTGGTGTTCAACTTGACGGAGCAAGAATGGATTTTTAACAGTCCAGTAATGTATGTTGCGTCGATTAACCGTTCCGTGGTTTATAAAAGACACCTTGTCGGGGAACAATACATAAAATTGGGGTTTTGTTATATTTGTTCACGTTCTCATTGTTTGGGAAATTTCCCTGTTCAATTTTTTTTCGAAAATAAATACTTGCCACGAACAAAACACTATTTATATTTATAACATAACGTAAGTCACTGCATGACAAAAAAAAAACTGGTAATTACATACTTGTAAATGCATAGTGTGTGTATAGTGACGTTTTGAAATTTTCTATAACGATGTCACGAATTAATTCAAAATAAAATGAGGTTTATAACTGAGCCTTATTAGATATATTAGGAATAAAATACAAGTGTGTGGATACATAGCAATTATGAGGACACTCAAGATTCATAATTTTTACCATGGAATGTTTAGCAAAGAATGGCAAATACAGGAATTAGAGTACGTGATTGATATTGATACTTTTTTGGATGGAATACTATTTGGGTAGCAGTATCTATTAATTTGTTAAATAGAAAGGAATGGGGATCATGATTATAAAAAAAAAAACAAACAAACTAATTTTGTTTCATTTGAAGTATCTTTTGGCATTACTGTCTGTACGGTAAATTACCGCAATGTGACACCATCTAGTGCGTAGGCAGTCAATTCTAGTACGTTTAAAACCGAATCTTGGTACGAACACATTATTCTCACTGGCAACACTGCTCTGAAAGGCCCCACACAAACAATAAATAGCGTCATAAAACGAACACAAATTAAACACATTTATTTCTTACAGTATGATTTCGACACCATTGATTAAACTTGTACCAATATAAGGAGCCAAATAATTATAATACTCATAATATTCGAAGTTAAAAAAATTACTATTTCTGCAGATATAGGTTAATTTGTAATAATTTCACAGCGGTGCATTATTAATCTGCCTTTCAAAGTAACTCACGTTTGAAAGCGAAAATGCAAATTGCTAGAATAAATACGTTCCGGTCAGACTCGATGCTACAACCCGGAATTTATACCTATACATTTGCATAAACACTTGCAGGTGTATGAAATTTCGTTCGTAAATTAGAAACTAGTTGCCGTAAGATTTTCTATGAACATTTATGGCAATTGAGAGCAACCGCATTTTAGAGAATCTAATTTGATATCAACATGGGCTACAAAGGTCGCTACTCCAAGTTATTATGTTTAGAGGGAATAACAAGTATTCAACAGTATTATTTTGTTCGCGGTAACGTAGTTAACGTGTACATTATAAATTGTTGTCTCTCTTCGACAATGGTGCTTCCCTATTTACATATAAAGCATCTGTGGCTCGAAGAATGCAAGATATATATTGTGTGTGTATTACACCCAAGTTTTAATTGAAATTACCAGTGTATTGATGGCAAGTCGTATTCATTGGTTATATACCTACGTTAGTTCCCTATATTGCACATTTCTCTTGTGCTAAAAACCTTTGAAAAATGAAATTTATTAAGATGAAACAGGAAATTGTATGCAGACTCCAGAGTAACACGAATGTCACGTATTTTACAAAGATTTACCATGTACAAACCCCATTCTTCCAATTTCTTCTATTTGCAACCATTTTATTTCTCAATAGTATCGTGTTTATACAGGGCTTATTGAACTGGTTTTTCTATTCTACTGCTAATCAAAATGCATTAAAATAAGTAAAAAATAAAATAAAAAAATAAGTACCATAAACTACATTTCCTTTCACTTCTATGGCGAAGACAGCCGCTCGAATTTTAAATCTAAATGCCCGCTTGTTTGGCAACCAATTTCTTTCCGTTGCGGTTAATAAAAAATAAGTTTTTATAAAATAAAATTTTATCGTCTTAGGAAAAAGGAAATACGCTTTAACGCATTTTGGTTAGCAATAGATTAGAAAATCTACTTCAATAAGCCTTACATAAACTCGATATTATTAAAAACATTTCTTACCTTCCGAGGAAAGAAATCGAAAAGCACAATCGTATGCCACAGCTAAACGGTGACTAAACTTGTTTCGTTGTAGCAGAGATTCCCTTGAAGGCACGTTACGCTAGTGACACCAGAAAACATCAAGTTGTTCCAGGAAATTGTATTGAGTGATCGACGGCTGACGACTAAGGAGAGAGGGGAAAAAATAGGCATTTCAAAAATTAGTCTTTTGAAGATCCTGCACGAACGTTTACGTATGACAAAGATTAGTGTAAATATATTAATGGGTCGCAGAAGTTGACAAAAAACACAAAAAAGGTTACAATTTTTTGAGAGCGAGCGAGAGTATCTTATTATTCACCTTTAAAGAACGCAACATTGCAGTACTCATGTAGTGTCGCTCTAGTTCACTTTTAACCCTATCAACAGAAATTGTGAAATAGGCCTAAATAGCCCTGACAGTATTTGTAGCACTCTATTGTACTGAGTACGAGTCTGAACTTGTTGAGAGTTAGTCTTCATTTGCCTTTCTCATATTTTCCTCTAGAATATTCTACACCAAAGTTCCAAAAAGGATTGTACACCTTTCCTAATCTTTTGACGTTGCTCGTAGATTATTTATATATTGTCTGTCGTGCTATCCTTACTCCTCAATGTCTTCAACAATTTTTTAAATTTATTCGTCGCATAGAGTGATTCCATACTCATATCATGTAGCCAATGTGTATGTGTGTTTCACTCGCGCGTGTAACCTTTTATTATTCTAAGTTCTTTGGTTCTTAACCTGTTTTACACAATCATAAATTGGTAACAATAATTAAGACAAAATAGAAATATTTATCACAATTTGATATTTATTTACAACAAAAGCAATACAGGATTCTTTGCAGGGGAATATTCGTGATGAAAGTTCCACAGATCCTCTTCCTAACTTTCTTCACGAACCTGAAATTTGATATTATAGGTAAGTGTTTTTCACTTTTTCCTTAACGACTCCTTCTTAAAATCAAATTTGTACAAATCTATGATAGTGCAAAGTAGATCTTAGAAAATTTAATACGTGCTGTTTATGCTTTAAAGATTTATCGAGTATAAAGCCCAAATTTTAGTAAAATTAACTTGCAATACTAAAAATAATAATAATTCACACGTTTACATCTCCCAACAGCATTCATCAATTACATGGAGCTTCGTAGTTAGAATGTTCATCCTCAGCATTCGCCAAACTTGGACTAGGACTACCACGGTAAACTTTACTCTGAAAGTTATGAACCCGATATTCGAACACAGTACCCCGAAACTGATAGCAAAACGTGCTAAATAGTGCCGCCGGTCTTACGTCATATTTATTTTATGTAAATAGTAGATGCTCAAATCACTATTGCACAAAAAAATGCTAAAAAGACTTCCTTCAGTATTCATGCATAATACACGTTCGGTAATGAGTACCTAAAATTACAAGAGCAGCGATTCAGTCGTTCTTTAATAGTAAATAATAAAGTAATAAAACATAATTTTCAATATATTTTATTACCACTATGATAGAAACTAAACATTTAAAAAAGTTAACGTTATACTTCAAAAAGACAAGGGTGAAAACCTACCAATATTTATAGGCAACCTATTTTTCTTATGTGGAACCATCTTATGGAATCCCCCTTTTTACAACACACCATTTCTTCCTCACGTCACGTCCATACGCCATTAATTCAAATGATTTCCAACATTCAGCGGTGTTCTTTTCGAAAAAATAAATTGGATCCCATCTAGCAATCTCCGGTCGTGTCGTATTTAATATCTCATCTCTCACCCGACGGCAATGAAGATAGATCGTGTGCGATGGGTGAATATGTCACCGGACACATTATGGCCCGGCGTAACGTCAGCTAGCATGTGTTCGTGCGCATAACACGGCACGGCACTGCTGTAAATATTTATCACTTTAAACGAACACCTGATGTACTACTATTAGTACTACCGGCAGCTCCAGATGTCACTAGCCTTGGAACTGTCGGCCGGCAGTGCTAAGACTCAATTTCGAATCGTCAAGCCATCATTGCCGAGGACGGAAAACCCTCAACATGGCTAGGTCCGCGATAGTAATGAAATATCGAACGTCCGTTAGCAACTATAGCAAAACAATGCAGGTTAAATTTTTCTATTTCGTTTCTTGCATAAGACTATTTCATTCTGCAAGAAGTAAATTCATAAAACGGCGTTTTTAGTTAATGATTATATTTTACAGACGAAAAGTGTGAGGTGGATCTCATAGATACATCTCTTTTGTACCGGAGAGCTCTCTAGCCCACCAATGAACCCACTACCTGGCAATCTACTCAGCATTGTCCTTCTATTTAACGATAGTGTTCCCTACTATCACAAGTGCAAGTGTGCAGAGTAAGTATGTTATAACAATAACAATAAATGATCTTTATTGGAAATAATAATATAATATAATGAACATATATTACGCGAAGTTCAGACTATTGTCTACTTTTCAACGTAAGTTTGCACACAGTAACTACTAACCTAGTAAACAGCTATCACTGTAAATGTATACGGGATATTAGCTACTCACCCACCATTCAACTGAAGATACAAAGCAAAACAAGGACAAGAGGCACGCACATTCCAACACCCCGAGAGAAAAATTTATGCTACAGCAACGAAGCCTTCACAGCACCAACCATACACCACGCCACCAACCCCAACACGTGTCAACGACCAGAATTAAATATGCAACCAATCTATTGCTGAAGTAGATAATTAGAGTAATGCAATTTATACATATTAAGGGAAGAACAGCGATGAATAAATGGTATATACTATAGGTACTTTGATAAGAAAGGCACCTTTTATAAAACTGGTCTTTATGCAGCGTCCCTTTGAACCTAATATTAAGAGTATGTTACATCTGATCTGTAGGTTATCTTATCATACAGGTAAGGCGGCTTTTCACTTACAATTATTTTAAAATGTAAGCATGCAGAATGTTATGGTGATCGGCTTCTCATATTTAATCAATTCACAATTCACACACACTGGAGTCTGTGATTCATGTGTTCTCGACGACGAACATCAAAACTGAATTTCAGACCCGAATTTTTGACTTTCTATATTTTTCTAGCGGTTACTGAGCTCATAAGCGAAGAGTAATCTGAATCGAAGTAATTAAAATGCTAAAAAGCAAGAGATTCACAAAATACGGTCTTTATTTTTTGAGTGAGAAACATTCTACTATTGCGATTTGCAGCACTGAATATAATTTTTCAAATTACAAGTATATGTGTTCAAAAGCTGTTATTTGAAATTCTCGTGGGTGAATCTACGACCTGAACTAAGCCAACCGAACTCAGCATATTAAGCAAAGCAATCGATTGTGACGAATCTACAAGGAGATCAATATTAAGATCTCAAATAGAAAACATTACCGCAGATTGGTATAATTGCAGAAAGAGTATTTTCTAGTTCATTAATGAAGTTGGAGTAATAACCATACCACCTTCCAAATAACATCGGGTATCTTGCTGTCGTTCGCTTGTTCAAATAGGTCAAAGTTTTCATAGGTGATAGTTTTGGACCTTTTACAAACCGCAGACACAGGCGATCAAACGGAAGGTTCTAAACCGTGAACCGCCATGCCGGAACCTGCCCTAGTCAGTTACCTGTTTCTTCAATGGCAAGATTTCCATTGCGAGCCTTCTGCCATATTATGTTGTTATCTATTTCAGAAATTAAGGGTAGCGCTCTGTGTTTAGTGCTGACACTAGTACCTTGTTATCGTTGGATAGGGTAATATGTTTCTGCCAACAATCCTAAAGGCATTCACATTTATTCTGAAATACCGGATTTCTCTGATTAATTGAAGGCCAGAAATTGCCTACTTTTTAGTTACTAAAATCGCGAAGTTTTTCCATCTAACAAATTTTTCGTTGTATCCTAGATCTATAATATGGAATATTTTTAAAATTTTTATCTAAAGGGCTATTCGAAGAATACATAACCGTACAAATTGGTGTTAGATTCTACATTTAACCAAGAAAATGGAAAAAAAAAGCAAATGTTTGTTTAAACAAATGTGTAGCGTTCATTTATTTTTAACTTAAATGACCCATTGCTGCTTACATACCCTATGAAATAACTTTCTTTATTGTTTTTACTTGCCATACGAACGAAATTTCCCATGCAACTGTTCGTTAAAATATCGTCGTGCTTAATGAGTAATAAGCATTTCAAAATGGTTTTCAAAATTATAGTATGCCTCAATCAAAAATGTTTATGGTATCGTCTTACTTTCTACTATTGTTTTGTTTTAGTTTAGAGCACAAGAGAACCGACTATGATTTGTGCCCAATGAACATGTATTTCTCGTATGAACCAGAATGCGTCGTATTTCTTGTTACTTGTTTTGGAACCACGCTTCATTAAAATTTTTCGTAACGTAACAAACGTATTTCTCAATTCTAGGGTAAGTTACTAAACAAAATCGATATACTCATATAAATTTAATAAAACTAACGAAACATGACTATAACGGAATCTAGCAATAAAAATAAAACAATTTGAGGCATATTAATAAATTAACAACCAAACCAAAAACTAACGAAGAAATTATTGCGATTGGTACCGCTGATACTATTTGATGCTCCTTGTATTATTTCTGTGTAGTAAGCAGCAGTAACAGTAACCTTCCCCTTCTTTCTTTTTTAAACAAACCAGCACTCTCTAGTTCTGTTCGCACTCACAAAAATAAAGGTAATATCTTTATTTCATAAATTAGAAAGAAGAATCGTCGCAGGTCCTGATGAAACTGCACAGACGTGTCAACTGTTCATTTGAACGTGGTTTTTTCAAAATCGGCCTAATAAGGAATTTTGTTTTATAGACCGAGCTCTCAACTTCTGCCTCGGATAGGTGGACAAGCTGAAGTTACTAGACGAGATGTGTGTTTGGCGCTGATGACAGATAACTTCTAAAACGATAACTATAACATTACAACATATTATCTTCTTCAGAAAAATGTTAATAAGAATACCTTGCGGTTCTCAATGTTCCTGCTTTGGTTTCTTCTTCAGTGAATATTTAAAAAAAATTGGAAAGCTTTAAGTCCACCATTTCCTTCACGAGATGCAATAATTCTATCATCAATTTCTTCCTTTTCACTCACAGCTGCAACAACCCACAATTGGACACGATTAGACACAACCGCGAAGAACTTATTCATTCAATTGATTGTAGAATTACTACATCCTGATAAATTAAGGAAATTTACAGGCTTGAAGTTTTCAAAATTTTTCAAAATAGTAACAGCAACACTAAACGACCGCAGGATATATTCTCGCCTATGTTGAAGCTTATCCCGAATCGAGTTCACGAGATATTTCGAGAAATCTAGTGTTATCGCGATAGTCCCTTCAAAAAGTTTTGAAAGGTCATAAATTACATCATTACTACATCATTATCACATCTGGTTTTGGCAGATTCGGATTTTAAACACATCGTTGATTACTATCGCTGGCAATAGCCATAGTGTTTTCTTGTACTATGTTTAATAGAACATAGCACAAGGAAACGCCCATCTTTATCTAATGCTTTACGGTCAAATGAGGTCACTATTACTAGTACAGGTAGTGTAAATTTGCACAACATGCACATGTCGCGGATTAATCCACCCTGAATGCAAAAAGTTAACTATTAAAATTAGTGGAAAGTGAATATGTGGTATGGACCATTTATAATTACAGATAAATAAGTAAATTTTTTCAGATAGGATCTGCAACTACTTTTAGATAGACTATTTGTAGAAACTCGTCTAAATATCTGGTTGCAGTACGATGGTTGTCTAGTCCTTTTTTTGCATATGGTTCGCGATCACCTAGAACAACGCTGTTTCCAATGAATCGATGGGCAGGCAGTTCGTGTCCCGCAAGATTTCCGGACCTCAGTGCACTAGATTTTCATTTATGGGGTAAAATCGAAGACAAGGTCTATGTACAAAAACCAACTACTCGATAAGATATCATCGGAAGGATTAGATCTATGACATTTCAACAGCAGAAATTCAAATGCTGTCCTTCCCACCCCCCAAAGAATAAACGATTGCACTAATAGTAATGGCAGACAGTTTGAACATTTGAAAGCATTAGAAAGTGTTGTACAGATGAATAATTCTCAGCGTTTGTTTTTTGTTCTTTTCTTAATTTTGTGTCCCATAGCTATTTGTTTATAATTTTTTATTTTTGTCTTAGTGAGAACTTTTTTATCGATTTTATTCAGTTTTTCATAGACTAACAGAGAAATTTTGGGAAAGAATAAGCACAAATGCTCTAAAAGAACAAAATGAAACCTTCATAATCTTCTACTAACATTCTATATATATATATATATATATATATATATATATATATATATATATATTTCTTTTTATAATTTATTTTTATTTAAATTGAATTTTTATTCTATTTCACTGTGACCAATCGTTATACTTTGTCTGTGACACAAATTGCAATTTGTTGATTTAACTGATATAATAATTGGCCAATATGTAATATAGACATCTAAGCGCAAAACAGCTTATTTATTAAAGTACAATATCTAC
>CACRWG010005016.1:0-12414 GCA_902654985.2 Oryctes borbonicus
GTTTTAATTTAAGTTAATCGGTTAAATATTTTTGGTTAGTATATACAAAGACGAAGAAATTTTGGTAACCTCTCTAGACGATACGTTTAAAAAAGAGACAGAGGGAGACGGGGAAGGAAAGGTACGTTTACACTCCTTTCTCAACTATTGCTCTTTTATTGAATTAGGAACCTTTCAAGATACGGTTGTACGTTCTTTTACGAGTTAGAAATTAAATTTTGTCGGGATATTTCGTGTGTAACCTGTTTCCGAACTTCTTGATTTTATCTACACGTGACGTGGACGACTACTTCAATTTGTTTCCTGTATCTTCCTTATACGGGATACATATATGTTCATGATAAATCTCCATAATTATAGTCATTTCGTTAAATTCGCTACTAAAAGATGCAGATGCAATATCGATTACGACTGGCAACGCTTACCGTGCAGACCAGTGTTGCCAAATCAAAAGAATGAAAATTACAAAATAGAGATCAAAGAAGTTGCTAGATTTTCACCAGTTCTTGTAATTAAGCATCTTATTATTGTGGAACCCATTACTTACTTAATAAACAGGTCTTTCGCATCAGGCGCAGCTTTAAGCTATTGCTTCAAGCTTAGAGATGGATGATATTAAAGATATTTCTTTAATATCATCCATCTCTAAGCTTTTAGAGTACGCAATGAAGGACAGACTGGATTCATGCCTACAAAAATATGAAATATTAAGCCAATTCCGACATGGTTTTAGGAGTGATAAATCTTAGTTTATAAGACGAAAAATATACGATTGGAAACTATTGATGAAACTGGAATTGAGGAGTTGCGTTAAAGTGGTCCAGATCTTCTTCTGACCAACAGAATCTAATTCGTCCAAATTAATTTTATGGGTGGAAGAGGATTAAGACGTAAGAAAAGTTCACATGCTAGTGGCCTTAGAAGTACTGCAAACGACATGCTCCATTTCCCCGTTGAATTTCGAATCTGCGGATGATACATCTGCTATTGTCGAAGGGGAAATTGTGATAGACGCCAAAGAACAAGCGAACCAGTGGTCTTATCCTAATGGCCTTTACATAAACAGAGATAAAACCCAATATACGTATACATTCACTCTGTAAAGGTCATACGGAACTGTAAGACGCTATTAAAATGTTCAATGAGTGGGCCTTCACTTTAACTCCTGTTTAAGTCCGATATGCATTGTGCAATGCTGATAAAGAAACGCAACAGCCTGTCGTATCAATTCCGTTGTTTAAGGGAAGTACTTGATGCGATAAATTTATTTTGCGAAGGTCTATTCAAGACTCAGTCACCATACGGTGTCCATTTTGTGACGACCCAAAATTTCCGCAAAGGCTATTTATAGCATCTGACTAAATATGATACTCGGGCAAAACGTGAATCATTCAATGTGAATCTCCAAGATCGTTCCTAAACTTCGAATCAATATTACAACCATGTCTATTGATCACTAGATGGCATGTAATAATGCTCCTTGTATTAGAAGAATCACCAAATTTTTGGCATTTTGAAAAAGTTTTCACCAAATCACCAATATGGACTTAAAATTATTAAGACTGGTGAAATGTTACCCAGAGCTGGTGCCACACTGCTGCAGACTTATGTATCGTCGCTAATATTAACTTTGCCGACTTAGCAACAACGTAAATCATTCAATGCGAATCTCCAAGATCGTTCCTAAACTTCGAATCAATATTACAACCATATCCATTGATCACTAGATGGCATGTAATAATGCTCCTTGTATTAGAAGAATCACCAGATTTTTGGTATTTTGAAAAAGTTTTCACCAAATCACCAACATGGACTTAAAATTATTAAGACTGGCGAAATGTTACCAGAGCTTGTGCCACACTGCTGCAGACTTATGTATCGCCGCTAATATTAACTTTGCCGACTTAGCAACAACGTAAATCATTCAATGTGAATCTCCAAGATCGTTCCTAAACTTCGAATCAATATTACAACCATATCTATTGATCACTAGATGGCATGTAATAATGCTCCTTGTATTAGGAGAATCACCAGATTTTTGCTATTTTGAAAAAGTTTTCACCAAATCACAACATGGAAAATTATTAAGACTGGTGAAATGTTACCAGAACTGGTGCCACACTGCTGCAGACTTATGTATCGCCGCTAATATTAACTTTGCTGACTTAGCAACAACGTACATACGTGGAATACCAGCTCTAATAATAAAGTTATATTCTTGGACTTAATTCAGACGTAGTTGTAACCAACATAATAAGAAAAAAACGTCTTCGACACGTTTCTTTTCGAACATGCTGCACGTATCCTATAAATCATAATATATCAGTACGAAGAATACAATATGCAATGTATTTTATCAAATCTCGCATTAGTACAGAAGTTCTGAACTTATATTTTGCAGTTCGTCCACCTCTGAATTCAGCCAATAAATCTGATACCGCCTCTATGTCTGCCCTTTGAAAGCTTTTTTTAACATGTGTTCGTTTGTATGTACAACATCGCCCACTAGCTGGTAACGTGCCTCGTAGAAACTTTATTTACATCTTGAAGACTTCATTTATCGCCAATTGGCGGGCACACGAGGAACGCAATAAGAAAAAAAATGAACGTTTCGAATTAACGTTGTATACTGTACAAACATCGGTCCGCTTCATATTGACGTTTTACGCTAAAATTGTGCTTTCTGAAACGATATACGCTCGCTGAAAAAATGTTTTAAAGCGTTTCGCTGCCGTTGCGTTGACGTCTACGTCAATACATTGAAATTATCGGGAAATGTTTACATTGTTCCCCAATTTCCAGGTTATTTATGTATGACGCCTTGTTGGCCTGAATGATATCCGTTATGTTTGCGCTGGTATTAAGGTTGATTAATTAAAACAATAATGCATGTATCAATATACTTTTTTGGGGAATCAAAATAGACGGAACAAAAACTGGTTTTGTTTAATTTGGGGAGCTGAAAAGTGAGACGGGGTCACATACGCAAGGATTGAACTCTGCCATATCATTTATAAATATAAAATTTGAGCCTTTATCTGGCATTATGCGAATCGGAGGATTTATTTTAATACAACACTCAGCTGTTATTGGAGTTAATTAATTATGATAAAAAAATATATTTTTTCCTTGCATTTCAAAAGAGGCGCTCCAAGAGCGTTTAAGAAATCGGTCGTTAAAGAAGCGGTGGAATTTCGCAAGAATTTTAAATTGTCTCAATTATCTCGAAAATTAAGATAAATGGATCTGAGGAGTATTGGAGAAGGTAGACATAAATTGAAGCAAGGTATCCGCAAATTTAATAATATATAGAATGGTCCATTAAAAAAAAAAAACAAAATCGTATCGTATCGTTGGTAACGAAAAGTGAACATCCTGTATACTTGGACATACTATGTTTCGCCAACGTAAAGGTGATCCCCAAAATTTGGGGGATGTGTGACAAAATATGTTTCAAATAAGCTTTAAATTAGTTTTTCTTTTCGTAAACTGGTATTTTTCAACTTGTTGAATGTAGAAAACGAAATAGGAACAAAATAAGAAAATTATAAGAAAATATAGAATTATCTTCTTTTCTTCTTTTAAAGCGGTTTTTGTTGAAATATTTAAAATTCTTCTTTTTTGGGGGTTGTGCCGGTTGTGTTGTTTAAGTAAGAATCCTTTTACGTGTCCGAATTTGTTTATTCCTTATTCAGATTCTATTTTCCCCCTTTTCCTAATTACATCTCAGATTGTTTGTTTTCTTTTGTTATAAACTATCTAAAATTCTTTTCTCTTTTTTTTATTGATATAATTTTTACACATTTTTAATTAACTGAGTTTACTTACTTCGAACTTTATGGACAAACAAGTTTATTTCATGTGCTGCACCTTAATTTGGGCGGGTTTAAACTTTAAAATAACATTAAACTAATAGATATAGTTGTAAATGAGATTACATGTGTGTACGACTCAATTTTATTTATTTAATATTATATTGTTATATATGTTACTAAGATTATTTATACAATTTTTATCATTTATTGAATCTTTATGGCTTTTTATTGGCTACATATCTTTGGATAATCTTACTCTCAATATTTAAGATTATTTATTGCGCTAATTTTATATCTAATTGGTGTTTACGACAAAAAGCTTAAGTATCTTCCGTAATGTGTGGGTTTCTATGTGATATTGTGGATGCAATTTATGATTGCCTTCTTTATTACGAATTGTATTCTGGGGCGGGCGATTCTGGTTAGATTTCCTATGTTCATCTATGGTTACGTAAGATTTACGTACCTAATTATAAACAATCTACATTAGACGGATAATAATGGCAACAGATGCGAGTTTGCATAATAAGATAATACACTGCATTGGTCTACTCCACGTCACAGAAATAACTTATTTCCAACAAGCTGGTTGCATAGATCCGTAGATTACTACGTTCAACATCGTTGAAAGGGTTGAAAGTAGTGACCAATGAGGTATCAAACAGTTGTTCCGAATAAATTAATGCTGCCATATGGGGTATATCGATGGCCAATTTTAGTTTGTTTATGGATGTTGGGGCTAGATAGTTGGGTTAATTACGCTGGGAATGTTCACATGTTGATGTTGGTAAGATGTAGGAATCTGGTAGCTAACATCGGCCCAATTTGGTGATGAAGGTGTAACATTTGAACACAATTTGCACTGATTCAATAGAGACCTCCATATTCAACCAGTACATTTCAAATTTTAAATTCTAACAACCAAATAATCTGGATATTTCCATTTTATACCCGTATGTCTCAAATCGGGCCAAATAACAAGAAGAAAGTCGCTTTGAAAAATCTATTACAAAGGTACAAATCTTCCGACCTCACGGCTCACAGCTCAGCTAGCTCTGTCTGTACATACATTACCCGACAAAAGCATATACGCGGTATCGTTTTTATTTACGAAACAAAGTTTATAGACATTATATAAAATGTAAATGAGGGTTATTAATACTTGTTATGTAAATAGTCCATTTATGGATATTTCTGGGTATTTATTGCTTTATGAGGGGTAATTGAGATTTTCCCAGATCAAAATAGGAATTTTAAATGCGACAAAAATTTAGACCCTGTGCATTTATTACATTAATATAAGTAAAAATGTTTTAATTTGATACTTCTCTTTATATGCAGCGGTTGTGCTGGTAAAATGTACACATTTCACCACGAGAAATTATATTTTATAAAGTGCTTGCAATATGGGTAGAAAAAAGCAATTATCCTTGATAGAAAGGGGTAAAGTTCTAGCCTGGCACCAAGATGGTGTTAGTAAGAAGGAAATTGCTCGTCGGATACGAAGAAGCGATCATTCCGTTAGAAATTTCCTAAAAGATCAGGAAAATTACGGCAAACCAAAAGGCCAGGGGCGACCGAAAGCTGTAATAAACGC
This sequence comes from Oryctes borbonicus, assembly GCA_902654985.2. Classification (NCBI taxonomy): domain Eukaryota; kingdom Metazoa; phylum Arthropoda; class Insecta; order Coleoptera; family Scarabaeidae; genus Oryctes; species Oryctes borbonicus. The sequence goes on from CACRWG010005016.1 coordinate 5,413, forward strand.
ATGATATTGCGGTGTGAATCCAATTCTTCTGCGTCGGCGAGAATTATTGCAGAACAGGCGGGAGTACAAACGCACGTGCGTAATGTTCAAAGGATTTTAAAGGCGTCACCGAAGAATATCACGGAAGAAAATGTTGAGAAAACCACCACATTCAGCGAAACACAAAGAAGCGAGGTTGAGATTTGCTGAAGAACACATATCCTGGAAGAAACAATAGGAAAAAGTTATATTTTGCGATGAGAAACGTTTTAATTTGGACGGACCGGATGGGTACTCGCATTATTATCATGATCTGAGAAAGGAACCAAAAGTGAAAATGACCAGACAATTAGGGGGTGGATCTGTGATGATATGGGCAGCGATTGTATTCCGCGTTAAAAGTGGGATAGTGTTTTGCACGAACGAAATGATATCTTTGACGTATAAAGACTTGTTGCGTGACAATCTTCTACGTGTTGGAAACCAATGGGCCGGGCGCAATTCTGTTTTTCAGCAAGATAACGCGCCAATTCATAAAGCAGAAACCATTACTGAATGCTTTAAAGAGAAAAAGATTAAAACTTTACAGTGGCCGGCACGGTCACCAGACTTAAACATTATTGAAAACATGTAGGGTGAATTGGCACGTCGCGTTTATGGCGGAGGCCGTCAATATTTCACGGTACAGGAACTGAGAACTTCAATAGTGACTGAATGGCAGAATATCCCTCCAAATTAGGTGTTAAATTTATATAAATCTATTAATAACAGACTATTGGAAGTGATTAAGAAGAATTGAGGATCTACGCATTACTGATCACTCATTTGTTGATTTTTGTTTTATATTTGCAACAGAGCGTCTAAATGTTTGTCGCAGAAATTGTTTAAACATTGGAGTAGTAATTTATTATTTAGTTCGTATATTACCGGAGTAGATATTTTTAAGTTTATTTTACTTTTACGAATAAAAACTTAATTTGATATCTTGCTAGTTTCGCAAAGAAATGTTGTAACCCTTAAAACCCTTAAAACATCTTACCGCGTCTAAGTTTTTGCCGGGGAATGTATATTTAGTAGTCTAGAAATCGAGCGTATTCTGATTAGCATCAAAGGAATAGTTAAAAGAGAATAGCAAGCAATGCATTCCATATGCAGAAATATGGACAGCTCGACGATGCGAGCGAAACAGTTGTTCTGGTTAAGAGCAGTTACAAACGACGTACATGTAGCGGGAGAAAGCAAGGTATTACTGGAATTTATTGCAGATACGCCGGTAGAAAAATTATTAGAAATGTGAATCGTATGTACATACGTAGTGTTATGGGAGTTTATTATTATATTTTCTATATACGGAGTAGTAATGATATAGTAATGGTCAGCTGCGTGGATGGTTGTACATACGAGAATTTCCGATTGAAATTTATCGACCCGTTTATAACGAAAGCGTGTAATGTTTTCAGTATTTGTAAATGAACACTATATTCAACAATTTTTTTTTTCTTTAGTTGATAAACTTGATTCATGCTATACAGGCGTTGGTTTTTTACCTTCGATCATTTTTCGCTTCCTCCTTTTCGCAAAAACATTGATTAATTCAGAACGGACCATGTGATAGTTTATACAAAACACATAAATTAAACATCGCTTGTTGTGCCCCGGTCGGTATCGCTTTTAAATCAATGGGCATGTTCTCGCCGCTAATATCCACCAACCGCCGATAATCTATTGAATAACATGAGTAACTTGCAATTGTAATTAATCTCCAGCTGCTATAAGATACATGTTTATTAGAAAGAAAGTGTTGAAAATTCCGACGGATATCAATTATTTAATAGTATTAAATATGGAATTTCGAAGACAAGCTGTTGCTAGCGTTGTTTTGAAGCAGCAGCAGTCGAGGATGTTCTCATGTTCTTCTATGATCTACGCAATAAAGCAGAATAAATTTATTAGATTTGAAGAAATTTGTTTTTATTATTTTTTTTAATAAACATGAGGCGATAAAAGAGGTAAAAATGGAAGTTAAACCATTTGAAGAGGGTTGTTGGAAAATTGAAAACTACATAAATTTAGATACTTGCTGGATGGAAATAAAACAAAGAGTAATAACCAAAGGAAAATTATTTAACAATAGTAAGAGGCCTTTTTGAGTAAGAAGAGAATACCTAAAGATATCAGAATAGAAATGTTCAAAAAACTAGTAACACACTGAGAAAAGGCAGTGAATGTACTACAATTACTAAGAGACTGCATGGGGATTTGAAGAACTGAAGTATTTAGCCGTCGCAAATGCTTATGTATTTTTTAAGTTAAGTGCATTGCTATTATTGCTAGGTTTCGTGCAGGAACTGGAATTGAATCCCGAGGCATTCCCTTTAATTAATAAGCAATAATAATAATAATCTTTATTTTGGCTACAACAGGTGTACAGAGAGATCGCAAAGAGAAAAATTAAAATTTTTCTGAAATAGAGTCGTTTTATCGGGAGGAGGCAATAGGTAGTTGCAATGCCTCACATTATAGCAATGCTGTGCCAAAACTGAAAAATCTTATCTGATCGTCAAATACAAAGCAGAATACCTCATATACGTAGCTATCATAATAGGTTAAAATTGTGTGTGTTTTAATAGTTTGCCTACATGTTTCGCGAAAGTCAAAATCATACATAGTCCTAACCGCTCGCTTCTGCAGTATAAATATTCGCTCGACGTCCATACCAGCACCCCCAGTGAATTATTCCAAAAACCATTCTACCATAAAAGTGGGAAAAGTAGAATGATTTAAAATTCATTTAAAATAAAAGATTCGATATTATATTTGAAACTACTATGAAAACGAACACATTGAGTTTTATCTGGATTTATTGATAAATTATTGAAGGTTAACCAGCGACGTAATTGGGAATATACACTATTTACTCTTTGAAATAAAATTGTTGGCAGTGAAAAGGATCATCTGCATAGAGAATTATGTTACTAATATATTCCAAATATAAAGGAAGATCGTTTATAAAAATTAAAAATAGAGCTGGCCCTAGGATAGACCCCTGAGGTACGCCTCTATCAATTGAAGAAAGCTTTAATTCATAATTGTTCAAAATTACTCTTTGTTTCCGGTTAGATAAATAACTTTCGAACCACGATAAAGCAACACCTCCTATTCCGTATCTTTCCAATTTAGTCAATGTTACACACACTATCGAATGCCTTAGTCAAATCTGTAAACACAGCCAAGGAAAACACATCAGAATCAATATCCAGCGATATCTGTTTAATAAACCTAAATAGGGCTGTATTTACCGATCTTCCAGAGGGAAAAACCGCGTTGGCACTTGGAAAATAAGTTATATTTTTTAAAAAACAAATGTATTTTTTCATAGATTCATATAACTTTGAAAAGACTGGCAATATACTAATTGGGCGGTAGATTGTTGGGATCTCCTTTTTTGTAGATTGATATCACGTTAGCTACTTTTAGAGTGTCTAGGAAAATACCATTATTAAAAGAGTATTTAACTAATAGTTGAGTGTAGGCTTTCATGACCGTAATCCATAGTAGAAATGTCTTTCGGGTGATGTCGCGTGGTTAAAAAATTTTTTTTTTACTTGACGTTTCGCTGACCATGCTCTTAGCTTCTTCAGAACATTTCTAAAGTTTTTAGAAATCTTCTGAAGAAGCTGACAGCTGGTTGGAAAAAGTTATAATTATTTTACCTTATTGTAGTATCATCTGGTGAATGTGTGTTGTTGCCCTGTTTAGTGGGGAGATTATTAAAATTAATGAAACTATTGAAAGCATTGTACAACTCGTATGGATCAGAAAACAAAGTTGCTACTTAAATAGTCCTGGCGCTGAAATTGCAACTTTCCCTAATTACGTCCCAAACGGCTTTAGTTTTATTTTTTGATGACATAATATCATTACACTCTTTTTTACTAAGAGCTAAAAGAATTTATTCCATGTATTGGGTCTAGGTATAACTAACGGTGTAGTGCGTAGTGCAATTAACGATTGGATTGCAAAACAACACGACTTTTATTGGAATCAATCAGCTGGACAAAGGTACAATAAGCGAATGACGAGAAGATTTTCCCAACATTTATCTGCTGATATAGTTGCATTAACTTAGCACACCAGCATGTTTATTAACAGGATGTAACTGTTTGAAAGGGTGTCTGCACAAGATACGAATTTATAATAATCAACCTCCAAGCAGACTTTGTACTAAAGAAGAGGAAACGGTCCCTTGTATTATTTTCGAATTCGCAACGTAGGTTATTAAAGCCGATCAAGGGAGACGCGGGTCGCAGAATTAAGGATGCGAAATCAATCAATCATAGAAGTCACGAAATACAAGAACTCTTTACAAAAGTAACACAATTCCATCCATTATATCCACTTATCTAATGACGACGAAATGAATTTCCAATTAGAATGTTTGTTGACCATTTACGTTGTATGACTGGCAGAATTCTTCAGTCTATTGAAGTATTTTTTAAGTGTATATGTGGAACGGATATTCGATTGTCGCTTTTAATTGATTTAAAACGCTATGTAGGTTCACGTATACTAATTTGATCGTGTATTAGAATCAATCTAATAAATTATGCGCCTTTCTTCATAGCGTTTGTACGTTTGATACATTTGAATGGGCTTAAAATCGCTTATTACAAAAAGATTTTTCTTTCTTGGAACATGCAATTCGCTTTAGAATACGCATAAATAATATAAATGTTTCACTCTGAATTTATTCAGGTCAACGAGATCTTAAATTATACAGTATCACGTTTTTTTTTTTTGAAAAGTTTCCATTTGTAAAGTTGCTGTTACACGGCCAATTAAAACTGCCAATTTTTAGAAACATACGATGGTATATTTTTGAAAGTTTCAAGTCCTACCATGAAGAAGTTTTGTCCCATCGCCAAGCCAGAATTTCACGAATTGAGAGATCACGCAGCTTATTTACCAGACCTCAGCCGCAAGCGACTGGAGCGAAGGAGAGATTTTCATCGAATGAGAAGGTCATCGCTATATTTTGCAAAACAAGATCCCAACTACTCTTTGGGCGGCTTAAAGAGATTGAAGCATCGCTGGGATGCAGACTTACAAAGGAGATCATGTTGAGAAATAAAATTGAATTTGATAAAAAGTTACTTGTTTCTGTGTTAGGCTGTAACTATCCTCGTATCATGCAAAGCAACTCAGCAATAGGTAAATAGGTGCTCAGTAGCTAAGCAGCAAGCAATTTACTTTGCTATAAGAGTTCCCATGTAACAAAGATCAGCAAATAATTGTTGCAAATTACCTGTAAAGGCTCTGCATCTTGTCATCCTATAACTCAGGCAATAATAGATTTAATCTGCACCTTACCTTCAGCATCAGATCACCTATACCTACAGGCCGTTTACGGTAATCTCTTGCATTCAAAGATATTCAAATATATCGTTTAAAATGGAAGGAAAAGCTAAATAGAGGAAAACGAAAAGTAGTGGAGAGTACAAAGTTTTCGAAACCAGCAAAGTTACCAATTTGGTGGTAGTGTCAGTTGGTAAAACAAAGTGATTGACGTCCACATTAGAAAAAAAGTATTTTAATTTTTAGGTTGCTGGCCTGCGGTTTCAACCATTCCTTGGAGACGTTTTCAATGTTACTTTGAATTTGTATATCAATTGATCCTTCAGTTCATGAAGTAGCTGTATTTTGAACATTTGTATTTGGTACATCTGAAAAACTGCTTTTTCTCAATTGATTAATTCAGACTCTGAATAAGAATATTCTAGCATGTTGTCCAAAGCCCCTATCATTTTCATATTTATTTGTAAGAAATGCAGATCAGACATAGCAGATCATTTGGTCTCCACGAATCCGTCCAAAATAATATTGCATATGATCATTTGCCGTTGGTTATCAGAACATATATCCAGATGAAATTGTTACTTGGGTTGCCTGTGCATCAGCAGCGTAAGTAAGAACAATGGAAATAGATTTCCCATCAATAAAGTTTGAATTAAAGAGCAATTTTTCTTTAAGTGTTAATGTCTTCATTGTATAGATAAGAGAAAAATCTTCCTTCTTCTTATGTAGCAACCCACCAAACAAGGAATAACAGTGCATAAATTACTCTTAAGTGTACCTAATTAAAAATCGTTTCGAACGAGTATAAATATCAGTTTTAAATATACCTTTTACGTCCAAGCTTTAATCTCCTAATCCTCTTAACAAATTATCGACAGGTATAAATATGTATGTCGGAGGCTACTCCGTTCGTCTCTTTATACCTATGCAAACTCTCAATACGCTAATTAATTAAATCAGCTAACCACCAATTTTTCATTGTACCATACATACGCCTAGATAACAAACTGAGATAATTTTCCTTGGAATTATTCCAGAGATCATAATTATGTATGATTTGGGTTTATTACCTCGTTTTTATTCCTGATATTATAACTGTAATTTGCGCCATCTTTAATTTAAACTGGTTTTCAAGCAAGCTATATATGGAATTGGGCATCTTTGTAGCGGACATCATATGCGGCCATAGGACCATCGATTAGCGACGTTAGATCGGCGGAACTTCGAAATTTTTGTTTTTGGCCTTTCAAAAACTTCATCACTTTTGGGTTCAAATTTTTACGGCTTGTCTGGATCTCGGCAACCGAAAGAGCTACGAGGATGAGTTCGGGCTCGTTCGAAAGGTCTCGACGAGCATTCTAAGGGAGCGAAATTTCAACTCCCTGGCTTTAACCGTTCGGACGCTACGGCGCCTCAAAGTTGAAAAATTAAAATTGCTTTTTTCAACTTTGAAGCGCTAGAAACCCGCCAAAACGAAGAGCCAGGGACTTCCGCGTAGGCGCAATCGATCCGCCGTTCAATTCTCTATCGAACGCGTACCCACTTCGTATACCGCAGATGCATATCTGAGGATATAATCGACGAAAACCGGAGCGATGTCGATTTTCCATCCGTTTCCGGCCGTGTTCGGCGAGATTTCGAAAAACTTCAAACGCCCATATCTCCCAA
>CACRWG010005017.1:0-12409 GCA_902654985.2 Oryctes borbonicus
ATTTTATTGGTAGTAAATTCCGTTCCGCGCGGGTATTCTTTTTTTTTTCGGATTTTATTATTAGAGTGTTACTGCTCTGGTATGATATAAATGAACGCAGTCGTCAGATACTGTTGCATATGAAGATTGTGACGATGTTATTGCACCTGAAAATGAAAACGAAATAAATATAAATCGTAGCAGATGTAATATTTGGTAAATATTTACTAAATTTGCTTCATATAAGAGCGATATCTCGCAGATTTTTTGAAAATCACAATACTTCCTTGTATTTACAATCTAGTTAATTAATATAATGGCAGTAATAAGTGGTCTTTATTGATATGCGAAGCGTGGCATATTTTATCGATATTTCCTTGATTTCACCAATGTGATAAAATTTAATTAACGAAATAAAAATTATATTTTGTAAAAATATACAGGGTTTAAAAAAATAAAACAACAGGAAGCGAATCTGGTCAATATAAGGGAATCGTTGACACCTTGGCAAAAGCTCCAAGAATTAATCGAATCAAATTTTGGTCACGATCCTAGCCTATAAAGAATTTAAGATAAAACGCCCTCTAAAAAAAATTTTTTTCCCAAAAATCTCAAATTATGTAAATTATCTCAAAAACTAAGATAGATGTAGGGAATATTGATGGAAGTTGATAAAATCATAATAATATACGGGATGTTCAGCTTGAATAAAATCAAATTTATATCGTGCGTAGCGGAAACTGAGCATTCTGTATACTTGAATACGATTCTACGTTGTGCAGCATTAACCCAGGATATTTTTTATTTGAAAAATTTTACTCCAAATTGCCCAGTAAATTAATTATCTTCTATTTACGCGCTTGGACAGACTGTTTAGACAGTTTGAAAGAAAAGAGACTCAGTAAGCCTAAGAATCGTAAGTAAGAAGAGTATGGATATGTAAAGTGGATGCAAATAGAGGAACAGGTATGCTCACAGAGACATAAAATGATGTGTGTTGAAAAAATTTGAAAATTATTAGTTTGGACCATCATCTTGATAGAGAGGTACATACGTTAAATCCATCGCTTTTATATCAATTCATCAAGATTAATTATTGAAGATCAAACAAATAATTATTTATTTTTTGTTGTTTTCAAGGTGTTTACGTACACATGTTTTCCAAACTCAAAACAACAACATAATCGTGATCATTCACAAATAAAACGATGAAGTGTGCAGATTTTTGTCGATTATTTGCTTAGAAAGTTTATTTTCTATTATTGCTAAATTGCATAAAATTAATAGACTTTGAAACCTGTTTTGAGGAATGCGTAAAATCGGCTAAAACAACACCTTATTTTACATATATATGCATTGTTATACACCGTATCACACGTAAGTTTTCATATAGATGTTTGTCGCATTACTATATCATCACCCCCTGTAAATAATTAGACCTACCTAATCAAATTTTTTCCTTGTAACGTGCAAAAAATTATTGATTGGACTTCTAACGTAATATGAACTATTTGTACTATCGGTCAATGAGTTATGTACAATACAACATATTCAGATTGCTTATGTTTCGGTCTCCAAAATAACAAGTCAGCGTTTTATTTAATTTACAAATTCATGAATTAAACCACGTGATATTGTTCACGCGTTAATTGTAAACAATATTCTCGTTAGCGACAATATAATCGATTTTTGAAGAAATAAAGGAGATTTTTTTCAGATTAAAATATGCAGCGCGTTGCAACGCAGATTTGAAAATTCTTAAGTGACGCTATTTAACTTAATTTTTTCAAATGGGATGATCCAATCAATCATAAAAGATTGTATTCTTATTACAGATGATCCTTACGGCAACGTCCTCCAACAAATTGGAAAGTGGTTAAAATCATTCATAGTTGCGAAGAATAATTTATCAAATTTACACCCACGAAAACAAAGCACCTCACAGTTTATTTAAGTTTGGAAACCATTGACGTTTTCGTGCTCTAATCGTTAACATTATGTTTACGTTTTCAAGCGAAGAGTGTGACGATATGATAATAATTAACGGAGAGTGTTAGGAGAATATAAAAGACGCGCGAGTATTTATGTTACTAGATTTTCTCATCGATACCACTCAAGAAAAAAATGCATTTATTCGTGCGGCTAATACGTTAACAAATACTGCACTTTCCCTGCAAATAAATGTGAAAATCGAAGAAAAAAACAGTAACAAATAAACCCAACAGAACAGGTAGCTCTTAGTAAATGTTGCTTACAGTCCCCACACGTCTGTGAGATTTATTGCTGAATCTTTTGGGCTAAATCAGTTGGTTCAGTTCATAAGATATTGTGATCCGATAAATACAATATGATGATTCACAAATTCAAAGGAGTGTCTTGTGTGGAAAATTTAGAGACCAATTGGTAGGTTTATATTTTAATAATGGTACCTTAACAGGACTGCAAGATTTGGACTTTCCAATACATCAGTTACCTCTTTTGTTTGAGAATGTTAGTTTGAGACAGACGGTGTATTCTCAACAAGATGGACCTTCTACTCATAACAGTAACATGACAAGCGATCATTTGAACAGGGTATTTCCGATATGATGGTTAGGTGCTAAGGTCCAATAAGATGGTCAGCTCGTTCTCTTGATTTGAGTCCTTTAGACTGCCTTCTTTGGGGATATTTAAAAAATTTCTCCTACTATACACCTTCCAATAATGTCGAGGAATTAAAAAGGCTTATTAATTTTACGAAACCTAACCAGTAGAGCCTTAATTAGGCGCTTGCAGAAATGCGTAGAAAGTGATGGAAGAACTTTTAATTTCACTTTTACTTTGTGGGATAAATCCACATACTATTCAAATCTTTATCTGATACAGTGGAAGCGATCAATCTGGCTAGTGTGGATCTTTCTATTAATAACGTGACCAAATATCCAGGAATGTGGAAGGATAACAAATTGAAATGGAGAACGCATTTGCCAAAGACTATTGAAAGATGCCGGAAATTGAACAATATTCTTCGTACAGCTAGTAGAGCGTTGTTTATTGTAGATTTGCTTACTTCTTCACTTACATACAGAGCAGCGATCAGGTCGGCGTTGGATTATGGATGTATGCTACATGGTTCTAGATGCAATTAGTAATAGCTCAATTCGAATATGTCTCGGGGTTAAGAACTCAACTCCTATAAGTAATTCCTCCACTACATCAGTCTCTATAAATGCTGCAAAATTTGATTTGACAAGATAGAAAAAAAATAAATCGCGATGTTATATACGGATCTCCTTTTAACTACTTAGACTTATGTATATTGTTCACAAATTTTATGAGAAATGTCCGTTTAAACGAGATAGTGTATAATTGTACAATTCTCCAATTTAAATTCAAATCTTTATGAACGGCGCTAAAAATGAGATAGACACTGGTTGTGCAGTATAATTAAGGGTACTCATTACCTCTAGGAGCCAGTTTCTTTAATTAGGAATCTACCACTTGCAGCCAAGTATAATAATTTCTAATTTAGTGATGCCATGAGTGCACTCATGAGTCTTCAATCATAAGTTATTGGCGAAATAATACACTTAGATCATTGTTTGGATAGAAGATAGAAGATGGAAGGATAGAAGGCATGCGGGCAGCATATTTCTGAAGAATGCCTTATCCTACACACGGATATTTTTGCAAATTTCAAACATGAGTTACATAGAAATTGGCAAGCACTATTTGCCAACTTCTCTTCTAAATAAAACCATAAATTATCATCTACCTTTTACCAAAATCCGAGGACAGTGATGATATATTAAAATCCATGTTAAAAAGAGTGCGGTAACCCAAATTATAAGCCTTTCATTTAATCGTAGGAGGTTTCCGGCTCATCTACGCAAAATTAATTTGATCGAAAAGGACACTTTGTCGGAAGAAGTGGGTAACTCTTTTTAGGGTGCCAAGTACGTAGAAATGAAATTAATTGTTTAATAGGTGCTTTACTAAAACGCAGTGTGTACTCAATGTTAACTGGTTAATTGCTCAACACTAATATTATTGATCCTTTGTACCTTTACTGTGTGGGTATTCCCTTTTTCAGTGTTCTGCCCTGTCTTTGTTTTTGCTGTCAGTCACCTGATTGGCTTCAGGTGTCGAGCGTGTTTTATGTTGTGTTCATTCGGGCGACTAAGAAAGTATATTTACATATGTAGCTAATAATGTTCAGTCCAATAATAATATTTTGAGGGATTTTGTTTTTAATGTCTTTTCGTTTTGAGCACTTAATGTGACATGCTCAAGTTGACTTTGAGGTATGTTTTCGTTTGTTTAAAATGTTTGATAAATTATTATTATCGCTGCAGAATCACAATCTTTTACATCTTCCTGTTAACTCTATTTTTTCCGAAAAGTGCAGATAGGTTGGTAACAGTTATTACAAACGCGTTGCATATTCCAAAAATCGAATAAAAAAGTTTGGTAAAAATTTAATTAAAAAAATGTTTATCCAGTGAACTCTACAATAGGTATCTGGAACGATGTTTACAATTTAAAAATTGTAAAACCGACAAGGTTAGACAGATGAGTTACAATCCCATTTGTTCTCTCTTATATATATATTAATAACCAGTACTTGTCGCCTTTTTAGGCATTTGGAGCATTTTAAACCTTTCAATCTGTTTATATTTACTTTATTTAATAATAGTTACGTGATATGCCCGTTCTATTCGTGTTCTGGAGAAAAAAAAATATTAAAAACAAGTACCTACTTTTGTCGCCTAGATACCCTAAAACTAAGACATGCGAATAATACTGAAAAATACTCCAAGGGGTCTGTGAGCATTGCAGCACGAAACATAAAACATGTGTACGCTTTGCCCTAAAAAATACTAATAAATCTAATAAATCAAGCAGAACTGAGAATAGTCCGTTTTCTCTATTAATAGTTTCGTAAGCATGTAATTCCCGCGGTGAAGTTACGTTCTTAATCAATTTCAGGTCTTTCAAGTTAATATTATCCCCGGTGTCGTTTATTTGTTGTGCTACACTTGACGATTCTATTCTACCGAATCTATAAGATCTGATATGCTCCTTGAATCTGGTGCTTATCGCTCTTTTCGTTTGATCAATATAGGCTTTGTCGCAGTCACTACATGCAATTTTATAGATTCCCGACCTTTCCTTCATGTCCGATTTATCTTTCGGGTTGCTAAGAATTTTGAATTAAGTGCCGCAAAGAAATTCGAAATAGTACTTTTCCTAGTGTCAAGGATCGCGAGAACTTTGTCTAAATACTTAAGTGAAATTCTAGGAAAATGTGGGGCGTCCTTTTTTATACACGCTTCAACTTTACGCATGATTAGGTTGGCTATGAAAGGGGACAGGGAGTTCCCCATTGCCGTACTTTCTAACTGCTCGTAGTATTTGGCCTCTATTTCTAAACAATTTTCGTACATGCAAAGTGAAGTTAGCCTTTTGTATTCTGCAATATTGGCATTATCTCAAATAGAAATTTAATATGTGCTTAAAGACAATTAATAAAGGTTTCCAAAACAAAACAAAATTTAAATTATTTATGCTTTTTTAACTTTATTTACTTTTAGTATAATATTCCCCTTCAAGCCAATGAGATAGACAAGAAGGGAACCTACCTTACTCCATTTCACTTGCCATCAATTTGATACCGTTGTATAGCATTCGTTACACGGATATGTGCCGCTACCGTACATTTAAAACAAAGTTTTTAGAATTTTGAAAACTTTGTTCGTTTCCGAGATGTCATGTTATCCTTTCCTCGCTGAAGAATTTATTTCAGCTTGAACCAGGAAATTAATAACATTTTATTAAGCTTACAGTGTAATAAAATTAAGATCTCTTGTTTTTAAATACCTTGTAAATAATATTAGAATGAACAATGATATTTGTAAAGAATAACAATAGAATAAAAATAGAATAACAATAGTAAATAGTTTAAAATTGTAACGAACACCTCATTGGTGAAAATTAACAGATCTTAAGCACGTTACGAAATTTAATAAAACGACCAACTAATACGCATTTCGATGAATGAAAATTTGTAGAAACAACATCGTACAATCTTATAAATTAATTACCTTCATAATCCGAGCGGTTCGGTGAATTAAATGGCTAATTACAAACAAAATATGCGATCTTAGTGATTCATTAAATAGGCATCATGGCGATGAAGCAATCTGAATGAATGACGCAGATTTTGATAAGACGATAAATGGCAGGTAGCAAGCAACGTTTAGACGTTTATACGGTTAGGTCAAGGCATTTCGTAAGTATTGAATGGTGTAACATATACTACGTTTCTGTCTCCAGGATCGTAGTAAGAAGTTTTGCCGACCTTTCCTAGTAAATTAAATACGTAATACCATTGGTTGTATTTACCATCTGCGTGAGTGGATGATGATTTCTTGCAGAGAAAGTGTTTAAATAGAATATATTCGGAGACAAGTGCTGCTTAAGTGTGTTCAATTTTCACAATGCACAGTAGTGTTTCCTGTTTTTCTCCTTCATATTTTTACGTGTTTGGGATGCTTCTCTTCAATTCATGTTTTCAACTTTTATCAATATTCCGTAAATATACAGTGAGGGCATAAAGTATGGGATAAATTAATTATTTAAGAAACGATTCATTTTATGGAAAATCGCTCAAACACGTCAATTTTATTTTTATTCTTTACATATTTTAAAAATATTCTTCGGTATGCAGAGTCGATTGGGAAAGTAGGGTGCAAGGCAACTTTATTTTTTTTTTATAGAACATTCTGTATATTTTTATATTTTCGAATTCTATTCTATTAAATGTGTTAATAGTTATATATAAGTTTAATATTCTCCAATTTTCGAGCGTATTAATTACCAAAGCACAATAAAGGAAAAAAATAAACATAACTAGTCATCTTGCAATATTTTCGAAACTCTACAATTTTATTTTGCAGGGCCTTCGAAATCATAAAACAAATAAATCTAATGTCCGCGAATATTTTATTTAATAATAAAAGTAAAAATAATAAAAATGATGTTAACCGAAATACACAGAACTGAAATATGAATAATGATTGGTTATGAAGATAGAATGCGTACCTAAGAAGAAGTTTGTCATTTATTTAATGAAAAATTCCAAATCGTGTGTCGATTGCGCAGTCAACTATAAATGAAACTGAACAAAAATGTAAAGAGTTAGATCGAGTTGGGGTTGTTTTAAAACGAAGCCAATAGATCCCGCAGATTTAAAAATACCTCCTGATATAGTATATAACAGTCAAATGGAGTTTGCAAATAGACTTGGTTATTGTCAAGTAACGAATGTTGAACATTTTCAACATTTAATTAAGTATCATTAAATTACCTCTAGTATTAGTGTTAATATTGCTATTTTTTCTAAAATTTGACTATTATTATTATTATTATTATTATTATTATTATTATTACTTCTTTTAGTTTAATTTCTTAAAAATAAAATATATTGTAGTTTGTTTTTTCTCAAGACCCTGCTTAAATTCTAATAAATCAGTAGGAGCTTAGTTCACAGTTTAATTTAAAAAAAGCTGTTCTAAAAGAATATTTCTTTCATGCTCATTAGTGTCAAACCGTGAATAGTAATTGTTGAAAAAAGTTTCCCATTGCCTATTTTTTGAGCGACCCTGTATATTAAAAAAATACCAAATCTTGTAATAACTCTTAGACGTTCATAACCTCTGCCGCGTTGAAAAGAATTTGGGGTAATTAATTATTTATATATTTTTTTTACTACTACGCCACAGAACATAAAACTACAAATTAATCCTCAAACTGAATAATGCTAAAACTATTCGACATAAGTATATCACATGCTAGACCAAAAATTGTTTAAAATTTTTTGTAGAATTCGCTTGTGCCCTACTTTTCTTTTGGTCCGCCTGTATAATGAAAAATATTTTTAATCTATGTAGACAGTAAAAATAAAGTTGAGGTGTCGGAGTGATTTTTTTAGGTGATTAATTGATCCCACACTTTATGTCTTCACTGTATATATCTTTGTTTCTGAGATAATGGATATAATCTGAACATTTTGCGAATGCGTTCTTTCTTTAACGACCGGTATCTTAAACGCCTTACACGCTAGAGTTAAATTTGTTTCGATTGGGTATTTCTTGAGGTTTTCGGCAATTTATCAATTTTTTCTTTAATATAAACTAACGTCTAGTAGATGCCAATAGAAATCATTGCCATGCTTGATTCCTCCTATTTCAATCCTTTTATATTGAACAAAATTAAAAAAATTGGTATTTTATCAACAGCCCTGCAATTGCTGATAATGTAACATTTTTCATACGAAAGATTGTAATTATATAAAAATAATTAAATTATTTTTACAATAATTGCAGGAATTCCTGCGAATTAATCAATAAAATTTATTTTTTAATTAAAGTAACTCTTTTATTAATTACTTAGCGCCCCAATTAACAAAAAAAAAATTTTCTTTATTTTTACCATTTTTCTATTTAAAGAGATTAAGCACAAACCATCGAAAAATATACTTCTTCAACCTGATCTACAAGATGAAATTTATGTACCTATATCAAGATATTAATTTGTTTGTTATAAAATCATTGCTTGATCTCAAATTTGAGTTTTAATGAAAGGGAATTTTTTCCAATTAATTCTACGAGACACACCATATTTACTCTGTTTCTGCGAAAAATTCTAGCTCTGTAGCGGATAAAGTAGAACAACGAATAGTTTCTAGTAGCTAACGTAATCGTTGTAAGATCTACAATAGCGGCGCGGATAAAAGATGTTTTTGTTTGCTTAATTGTCCATTATACCAGCGATTATAAAAGAACGCATTACAATAGTAGAAGAAACATCTGTAATTGCACTTCAATTATTTCGCATCAAACAAAAAGGAAAAGTAATAATGTGAGCTGCATCTAAGTCTGTAAGATCTCAGTTAAAATAGGTAAAACATTAGATTATTTGTTCGTTGATTCTTTATTTATCCATTTTTAAATTAGTATTATTCTCGTTTATCACCTGTTTGAATGAATCTAGACTTACACAAATATTAATTTTGTTCATTATACTCAATTCAGATATTTAACTTAGTAGATTTGCATTTTAGAAATCAATCTCATTTAAAATTAAGTGTGCTGTTGGCGATCGAAGGCAAATTCAAAAACCTCAACTGTAGTGGAAAGTGAGTGATTATAACAATTTTCTACTTCGCAAAAATGAGCATTCTTGCAAAACCAGACATGTGCATATAAAATATAATTGAGAAAAACGCGAAAAATGTTTACTTCAAGGGCACAGCAATCGTGCAACTTATATCACGAGTAGTAGAGATAGAATTGACTTTGAACAATTCTGAGCATTGTAAGCGATAAAAATGATCAAGAACATTACGAAGCCATACCAAACTGGTCTGGTCTTACATGAACTTTCCTCAAATGCCAGTCAACACAAGAATCTCTTATATCCAGAATATTAAAAAAAAATTAAAAGAATGCAAAAATGTGATAAAATAAAAATTAAAAAATAGAAAATCAAAACTATTCTTTTTTTGCAGAAACGAAAGATTGTTACGTCAAGCTAACCTTGTGCACCAATCCGTCAATTTCAATTTTGAGCGAACACCTCGTAAAACCAGAATGGCTGAGTCACCAACTTCTTGGAATATACATTATTCTAGCATAAACCATATTTGGGAGTCATAACACTGACGTAATACCAAAAAAAAGAATGTCGCCAAGGTTTTGGTCATTGAATATCAAATAAGCATCGTTGATTTGTCGATTCTTCGGAATCTGGCGAACGAATCATCAAAGAAAACAGAAAACCAAAGACGCCTGTTTGGTATTCAATGACCAAAACCTTGGTGACATTCTTTTTTTTTTTTGGTATTACGTCAGTGTTATGACTCGAAGAAATAGGAAATATTTGACGAAATCAGGTGATGATTTAAGATTGTTTATGGACTGATTGGTTTCAATATGTTAATTATTATCTTTTACAATTATTAAAAAATCATCAAATTAATCAAAATTTACATTATCACACACGATGATAATTTCTAGAAAATTATTGAAAATATCCTGGTTTTATTGTGAGTATTGTCGTCACCTTATATGTTTGTATGAAAATTTAAAAAAAAATGCTTTCCGGTAATAAACATCAAAAATAAATTTGGAATTCTCAGATGACATTACCATATTATTGTAATGCCCTGTATACAGATTTATATTTCTCCTATTTTATTTGCTTTATAATATTTTTTTTTCTAATATGAAGTAGTGACAATTTACCCCTTTTCCAATTTAAGTCTTCTAAGTAATGGAATATAAAAAAAAATTAAAAATATAATTGTAATAAATATATGCTTACATCCGTTGAAAAATATAATAAATGATGGTAAGGAACCAAGTAAATAATAAATGATGGTAAGTAATCAAATAAATAATAGATGATGGTAAGTAATCAAGTAAATAATAAAAAAATATAACATATTAGGAAATTATTACTCACCTTAGCGTATGAAAATATCATTTAAAAACTTGGGGATTTTGAGTTTTAAAATTTGCCAAATGAATTCAAAAAGTTCACATTATTGTTTCCAAATTTGAAATAAAAAAGGTATACAACACTTATTTATATAATCCAGAAGAAAAACACCACTTAACCAATATAAATAAATAAAATCTAAAAGTCGAGATTTCCGTCCAAAAGAAGGAGAACCAGCAATTTGGACGTGCTTCCTCTTTCACTATTTGGAGCGAAATGCAATCGGGTAACCAGCGTTGCTGCTCTTACTGCTGTTCTTGTTGCACTCCGCTAGTATTTATTCCGGCACTGTTCCTTTTAAAAATAGCCCAAAAAAATACGAAATTCGAGCAACCGAACGAACGGGAAAAAAAATAATAAGGAGCAGAAGAGCGGAACAAAGTCAACGAAAAAGAAGCGAAATCGAAACGCGATAATCCACCGCAATGGGACGCTGCCGAACGTCGAGTAGGCGCTGAACCGTGTGGCGGCGCGCGTCCGATTTTCATCTGTTTTCCCCGGAGCAGCGCGGAGAGTCTCCTCGGCCGCACTCAACAAAATATGTATTTCGACTAAACTACTACCGAACGCTGCATATTGCCGGCTATAAAATCGGTTCTGTAAATTGTACGGGTGCTGCTGGATTGCCACTAACAGTAGCCGGTACATTCAGACGGTAGTAGTGAAGCGTGCGATCAAGTTTGCCGCTTCGGGGATCCCTTACCGTGTTTGAGCTGCACGTTTTTAGACACAAATTATCTTAAAAGTTACGTACCATATCTCAAAATCGTTATCTTTGGGTAAGATTCTTCTTCCGCATTAATTATTATACAGAGAATTGGATTCACTGACGTATATCTGAAAGGGTTTGGAACTTATTTAACCGGAATTACCATTATACAAAGTGCTACGGTTTCTGAGATAAAGCCAACTTAGCGATTTCACTAGATTGGACGATTTTTTGCTACTATTAATTATAATTAGACACTATTGCAAGTTTTTAATTCATTGTAACTTTTGCTTTAATAATTTTTGAATATCTATTACATTAAATAAAATCATCTCATACACTCTACATGTGATAAAAGAATCACTAACAAGATGTCTCTTTTTTGAGATAGGGATGTGACTGAAGATATATCGATATCGTATCGACTAAAGATAATTTTCCATCGTATCGATACGTTGCATAAAATATCGTATCGTACGTAAACAATGGGAAAAAGTGTGTTTTCATGTTTAAAGCATTCGGTTTAGTTGACTGCAGAAATTATTGCAGAAAGTACACAATTACGTGGAAAAGCATTCGACTGCCTCTTCTCCTACCTGAAGCACAGATCACAAATTGTGAAAATTCGACAATTTGGCGTGTGATGTGCGGACAAAAATCGGAAAGTATAGCAATTGATAGAAGTGTACTACAAGGATCGGCGCTTGGGCTCTTATTCTTTGTTGTTTCTGCCAGTGGTTTTTTATCACAGGACACATGGGATGTAATGCAGTAATGTGATATTCTGAAGAGGTGAACTTTCAATTTCGTCCTGAAGATATTCTATATAATATTTTGTTTTTTTTTTTTACAAACATTCATAAGCGTTGCGAGTGTTTGTAGACATGTGGCGTTGACGCTAGCATTGTTAATAGTTTTAAAATAATAAAAAACTATAAAAATTAGTTTAATTAGAAAAAATAAACAAAGTATCAGTGAAGAAGAAGAATTTGTTAAAGGTGGTATAATTCCATAGAAACGTCAACAAAATAATTTAAAATATATTAACCATTTAAACAAGTACAAAAATAACGCCGCCATTTTCAAGAGTTTTATTGGTTAGAATTTGTATTATATATTATTGCTAGCTTACTTATAATAATATAATATTCCTCTAAATATAAACATTTCGAAAAAATT
>CACRWG010005018.1:0-12409 GCA_902654985.2 Oryctes borbonicus
ATTTTATTGGTAGTAAATTCCGTTCCGCGCGGGTATTCTTTTTTTTTTCGGATTTTATTATTAGAGTGTTACTGCTCTGGTATGATATAAATGAACGCAGTCGTCAGATACTGTTGCATATGAAGATTGTGACGATGTTATTGCACCTGAAAATGAAAACGAAATAAATATAAATCGTAGCAGATGTAATATTTGGTAAATATTTACTAAATTTGCTTCATATAAGAGCGATATCTCGCAGATTTTTTGAAAATCACAATACTTCCTTGTATTTACAATCTAGTTAATTAATATAATGGCAGTAATAAGTGGTCTTTATTGATATGCGAAGCGTGGCATATTTTATCGATATTTCCTTGATTTCACCAATGTGATAAAATTTAATTAACGAAATAAAAATTATATTTTGTAAAAATATACAGGGTTTAAAAAAATAAAACAACAGGAAGCGAATCTGGTCAATATAAGGGAATCGTTGACACCTTGGCAAAAGCTCCAAGAATTAATCGAATCAAATTTTGGTCACGATCCTAGCCTATAAAGAATTTAAGATAAAACGCCCTCTAAAAAAAATTTTTTTCCCAAAAATCTCAAATTATGTAAATTATCTCAAAAACTAAGATAGATGTAGGGAATATTGATGGAAGTTGATAAAATCATAATAATATACGGGATGTTCAGCTTGAATAAAATCAAATTTATATCGTGCGTAGCGGAAACTGAGCATTCTGTATACTTGAATACGATTCTACGTTGTGCAGCATTAACCCAGGATATTTTTTATTTGAAAAATTTTACTCCAAATTGCCCAGTAAATTAATTATCTTCTATTTACGCGCTTGGACAGACTGTTTAGACAGTTTGAAAGAAAAGAGACTCAGTAAGCCTAAGAATCGTAAGTAAGAAGAGTATGGATATGTAAAGTGGATGCAAATAGAGGAACAGGTATGCTCACAGAGACATAAAATGATGTGTGTTGAAAAAATTTGAAAATTATTAGTTTGGACCATCATCTTGATAGAGAGGTACATACGTTAAATCCATCGCTTTTATATCAATTCATCAAGATTAATTATTGAAGATCAAACAAATAATTATTTATTTTTTGTTGTTTTCAAGGTGTTTACGTACACATGTTTTCCAAACTCAAAACAACAACATAATCGTGATCATTCACAAATAAAACGATGAAGTGTGCAGATTTTTGTCGATTATTTGCTTAGAAAGTTTATTTTCTATTATTGCTAAATTGCATAAAATTAATAGACTTTGAAACCTGTTTTGAGGAATGCGTAAAATCGGCTAAAACAACACCTTATTTTACATATATATGCATTGTTATACACCGTATCACACGTAAGTTTTCATATAGATGTTTGTCGCATTACTATATCATCACCCCCTGTAAATAATTAGACCTACCTAATCAAATTTTTTCCTTGTAACGTGCAAAAAATTATTGATTGGACTTCTAACGTAATATGAACTATTTGTACTATCGGTCAATGAGTTATGTACAATACAACATATTCAGATTGCTTATGTTTCGGTCTCCAAAATAACAAGTCAGCGTTTTATTTAATTTACAAATTCATGAATTAAACCACGTGATATTGTTCACGCGTTAATTGTAAACAATATTCTCGTTAGCGACAATATAATCGATTTTTGAAGAAATAAAGGAGATTTTTTTCAGATTAAAATATGCAGCGCGTTGCAACGCAGATTTGAAAATTCTTAAGTGACGCTATTTAACTTAATTTTTTCAAATGGGATGATCCAATCAATCATAAAAGATTGTATTCTTATTACAGATGATCCTTACGGCAACGTCCTCCAACAAATTGGAAAGTGGTTAAAATCATTCATAGTTGCGAAGAATAATTTATCAAATTTACACCCACGAAAACAAAGCACCTCACAGTTTATTTAAGTTTGGAAACCATTGACGTTTTCGTGCTCTAATCGTTAACATTATGTTTACGTTTTCAAGCGAAGAGTGTGACGATATGATAATAATTAACGGAGAGTGTTAGGAGAATATAAAAGACGCGCGAGTATTTATGTTACTAGATTTTCTCATCGATACCACTCAAGAAAAAAATGCATTTATTCGTGCGGCTAATACGTTAACAAATACTGCACTTTCCCTGCAAATAAATGTGAAAATCGAAGAAAAAAACAGTAACAAATAAACCCAACAGAACAGGTAGCTCTTAGTAAATGTTGCTTACAGTCCCCACACGTCTGTGAGATTTATTGCTGAATCTTTTGGGCTAAATCAGTTGGTTCAGTTCATAAGATATTGTGATCCGATAAATACAATATGATGATTCACAAATTCAAAGGAGTGTCTTGTGTGGAAAATTTAGAGACCAATTGGTAGGTTTATATTTTAATAATGGTACCTTAACAGGACTGCAAGATTTGGACTTTCCAATACATCAGTTACCTCTTTTGTTTGAGAATGTTAGTTTGAGACAGACGGTGTATTCTCAACAAGATGGACCTTCTACTCATAACAGTAACATGACAAGCGATCATTTGAACAGGGTATTTCCGATATGATGGTTAGGTGCTAAGGTCCAATAAGATGGTCAGCTCGTTCTCTTGATTTGAGTCCTTTAGACTGCCTTCTTTGGGGATATTTAAAAAATTTCTCCTACTATACACCTTCCAATAATGTCGAGGAATTAAAAAGGCTTATTAATTTTACGAAACCTAACCAGTAGAGCCTTAATTAGGCGCTTGCAGAAATGCGTAGAAAGTGATGGAAGAACTTTTAATTTCACTTTTACTTTGTGGGATAAATCCACATACTATTCAAATCTTTATCTGATACAGTGGAAGCGATCAATCTGGCTAGTGTGGATCTTTCTATTAATAACGTGACCAAATATCCAGGAATGTGGAAGGATAACAAATTGAAATGGAGAACGCATTTGCCAAAGACTATTGAAAGATGCCGGAAATTGAACAATATTCTTCGTACAGCTAGTAGAGCGTTGTTTATTGTAGATTTGCTTACTTCTTCACTTACATACAGAGCAGCGATCAGGTCGGCGTTGGATTATGGATGTATGCTACATGGTTCTAGATGCAATTAGTAATAGCTCAATTCGAATATGTCTCGGGGTTAAGAACTCAACTCCTATAAGTAATTCCTCCACTACATCAGTCTCTATAAATGCTGCAAAATTTGATTTGACAAGATAGAAAAAAAATAAATCGCGATGTTATATACGGATCTCCTTTTAACTACTTAGACTTATGTATATTGTTCACAAATTTTATGAGAAATGTCCGTTTAAACGAGATAGTGTATAATTGTACAATTCTCCAATTTAAATTCAAATCTTTATGAACGGCGCTAAAAATGAGATAGACACTGGTTGTGCAGTATAATTAAGGGTACTCATTACCTCTAGGAGCCAGTTTCTTTAATTAGGAATCTACCACTTGCAGCCAAGTATAATAATTTCTAATTTAGTGATGCCATGAGTGCACTCATGAGTCTTCAATCATAAGTTATTGGCGAAATAATACACTTAGATCATTGTTTGGATAGAAGATAGAAGATGGAAGGATAGAAGGCATGCGGGCAGCATATTTCTGAAGAATGCCTTATCCTACACACGGATATTTTTGCAAATTTCAAACATGAGTTACATAGAAATTGGCAAGCACTATTTGCCAACTTCTCTTCTAAATAAAACCATAAATTATCATCTACCTTTTACCAAAATCCGAGGACAGTGATGATATATTAAAATCCATGTTAAAAAGAGTGCGGTAACCCAAATTATAAGCCTTTCATTTAATCGTAGGAGGTTTCCGGCTCATCTACGCAAAATTAATTTGATCGAAAAGGACACTTTGTCGGAAGAAGTGGGTAACTCTTTTTAGGGTGCCAAGTACGTAGAAATGAAATTAATTGTTTAATAGGTGCTTTACTAAAACGCAGTGTGTACTCAATGTTAACTGGTTAATTGCTCAACACTAATATTATTGATCCTTTGTACCTTTACTGTGTGGGTATTCCCTTTTTCAGTGTTCTGCCCTGTCTTTGTTTTTGCTGTCAGTCACCTGATTGGCTTCAGGTGTCGAGCGTGTTTTATGTTGTGTTCATTCGGGCGACTAAGAAAGTATATTTACATATGTAGCTAATAATGTTCAGTCCAATAATAATATTTTGAGGGATTTTGTTTTTAATGTCTTTTCGTTTTGAGCACTTAATGTGACATGCTCAAGTTGACTTTGAGGTATGTTTTCGTTTGTTTAAAATGTTTGATAAATTATTATTATCGCTGCAGAATCACAATCTTTTACATCTTCCTGTTAACTCTATTTTTTCCGAAAAGTGCAGATAGGTTGGTAACAGTTATTACAAACGCGTTGCATATTCCAAAAATCGAATAAAAAAGTTTGGTAAAAATTTAATTAAAAAAATGTTTATCCAGTGAACTCTACAATAGGTATCTGGAACGATGTTTACAATTTAAAAATTGTAAAACCGACAAGGTTAGACAGATGAGTTACAATCCCATTTGTTCTCTCTTATATATATATTAATAACCAGTACTTGTCGCCTTTTTAGGCATTTGGAGCATTTTAAACCTTTCAATCTGTTTATATTTACTTTATTTAATAATAGTTACGTGATATGCCCGTTCTATTCGTGTTCTGGAGAAAAAAAAATATTAAAAACAAGTACCTACTTTTGTCGCCTAGATACCCTAAAACTAAGACATGCGAATAATACTGAAAAATACTCCAAGGGGTCTGTGAGCATTGCAGCACGAAACATAAAACATGTGTACGCTTTGCCCTAAAAAATACTAATAAATCTAATAAATCAAGCAGAACTGAGAATAGTCCGTTTTCTCTATTAATAGTTTCGTAAGCATGTAATTCCCGCGGTGAAGTTACGTTCTTAATCAATTTCAGGTCTTTCAAGTTAATATTATCCCCGGTGTCGTTTATTTGTTGTGCTACACTTGACGATTCTATTCTACCGAATCTATAAGATCTGATATGCTCCTTGAATCTGGTGCTTATCGCTCTTTTCGTTTGATCAATATAGGCTTTGTCGCAGTCACTACATGCAATTTTATAGATTCCCGACCTTTCCTTCATGTCCGATTTATCTTTCGGGTTGCTAAGAATTTTGAATTAAGTGCCGCAAAGAAATTCGAAATAGTACTTTTCCTAGTGTCAAGGATCGCGAGAACTTTGTCTAAATACTTAAGTGAAATTCTAGGAAAATGTGGGGCGTCCTTTTTTATACACGCTTCAACTTTACGCATGATTAGGTTGGCTATGAAAGGGGACAGGGAGTTCCCCATTGCCGTACTTTCTAACTGCTCGTAGTATTTGGCCTCTATTTCTAAACAATTTTCGTACATGCAAAGTGAAGTTAGCCTTTTGTATTCTGCAATATTGGCATTATCTCAAATAGAAATTTAATATGTGCTTAAAGACAATTAATAAAGGTTTCCAAAACAAAACAAAATTTAAATTATTTATGCTTTTTTAACTTTATTTACTTTTAGTATAATATTCCCCTTCAAGCCAATGAGATAGACAAGAAGGGAACCTACCTTACTCCATTTCACTTGCCATCAATTTGATACCGTTGTATAGCATTCGTTACACGGATATGTGCCGCTACCGTACATTTAAAACAAAGTTTTTAGAATTTTGAAAACTTTGTTCGTTTCCGAGATGTCATGTTATCCTTTCCTCGCTGAAGAATTTATTTCAGCTTGAACCAGGAAATTAATAACATTTTATTAAGCTTACAGTGTAATAAAATTAAGATCTCTTGTTTTTAAATACCTTGTAAATAATATTAGAATGAACAATGATATTTGTAAAGAATAACAATAGAATAAAAATAGAATAACAATAGTAAATAGTTTAAAATTGTAACGAACACCTCATTGGTGAAAATTAACAGATCTTAAGCACGTTACGAAATTTAATAAAACGACCAACTAATACGCATTTCGATGAATGAAAATTTGTAGAAACAACATCGTACAATCTTATAAATTAATTACCTTCATAATCCGAGCGGTTCGGTGAATTAAATGGCTAATTACAAACAAAATATGCGATCTTAGTGATTCATTAAATAGGCATCATGGCGATGAAGCAATCTGAATGAATGACGCAGATTTTGATAAGACGATAAATGGCAGGTAGCAAGCAACGTTTAGACGTTTATACGGTTAGGTCAAGGCATTTCGTAAGTATTGAATGGTGTAACATATACTACGTTTCTGTCTCCAGGATCGTAGTAAGAAGTTTTGCCGACCTTTCCTAGTAAATTAAATACGTAATACCATTGGTTGTATTTACCATCTGCGTGAGTGGATGATGATTTCTTGCAGAGAAAGTGTTTAAATAGAATATATTCGGAGACAAGTGCTGCTTAAGTGTGTTCAATTTTCACAATGCACAGTAGTGTTTCCTGTTTTTCTCCTTCATATTTTTACGTGTTTGGGATGCTTCTCTTCAATTCATGTTTTCAACTTTTATCAATATTCCGTAAATATACAGTGAGGGCATAAAGTATGGGATAAATTAATTATTTAAGAAACGATTCATTTTATGGAAAATCGCTCAAACACGTCAATTTTATTTTTATTCTTTACATATTTTAAAAATATTCTTCGGTATGCAGAGTCGATTGGGAAAGTAGGGTGCAAGGCAACTTTATTTTTTTTTTATAGAACATTCTGTATATTTTTATATTTTCGAATTCTATTCTATTAAATGTGTTAATAGTTATATATAAGTTTAATATTCTCCAATTTTCGAGCGTATTAATTACCAAAGCACAATAAAGGAAAAAAATAAACATAACTAGTCATCTTGCAATATTTTCGAAACTCTACAATTTTATTTTGCAGGGCCTTCGAAATCATAAAACAAATAAATCTAATGTCCGCGAATATTTTATTTAATAATAAAAGTAAAAATAATAAAAATGATGTTAACCGAAATACACAGAACTGAAATATGAATAATGATTGGTTATGAAGATAGAATGCGTACCTAAGAAGAAGTTTGTCATTTATTTAATGAAAAATTCCAAATCGTGTGTCGATTGCGCAGTCAACTATAAATGAAACTGAACAAAAATGTAAAGAGTTAGATCGAGTTGGGGTTGTTTTAAAACGAAGCCAATAGATCCCGCAGATTTAAAAATACCTCCTGATATAGTATATAACAGTCAAATGGAGTTTGCAAATAGACTTGGTTATTGTCAAGTAACGAATGTTGAACATTTTCAACATTTAATTAAGTATCATTAAATTACCTCTAGTATTAGTGTTAATATTGCTATTTTTTCTAAAATTTGACTATTATTATTATTATTATTATTATTATTATTATTATTACTTCTTTTAGTTTAATTTCTTAAAAATAAAATATATTGTAGTTTGTTTTTTCTCAAGACCCTGCTTAAATTCTAATAAATCAGTAGGAGCTTAGTTCACAGTTTAATTTAAAAAAAGCTGTTCTAAAAGAATATTTCTTTCATGCTCATTAGTGTCAAACCGTGAATAGTAATTGTTGAAAAAAGTTTCCCATTGCCTATTTTTTGAGCGACCCTGTATATTAAAAAAATACCAAATCTTGTAATAACTCTTAGACGTTCATAACCTCTGCCGCGTTGAAAAGAATTTGGGGTAATTAATTATTTATATATTTTTTTTACTACTACGCCACAGAACATAAAACTACAAATTAATCCTCAAACTGAATAATGCTAAAACTATTCGACATAAGTATATCACATGCTAGACCAAAAATTGTTTAAAATTTTTTGTAGAATTCGCTTGTGCCCTACTTTTCTTTTGGTCCGCCTGTATAATGAAAAATATTTTTAATCTATGTAGACAGTAAAAATAAAGTTGAGGTGTCGGAGTGATTTTTTTAGGTGATTAATTGATCCCACACTTTATGTCTTCACTGTATATATCTTTGTTTCTGAGATAATGGATATAATCTGAACATTTTGCGAATGCGTTCTTTCTTTAACGACCGGTATCTTAAACGCCTTACACGCTAGAGTTAAATTTGTTTCGATTGGGTATTTCTTGAGGTTTTCGGCAATTTATCAATTTTTTCTTTAATATAAACTAACGTCTAGTAGATGCCAATAGAAATCATTGCCATGCTTGATTCCTCCTATTTCAATCCTTTTATATTGAACAAAATTAAAAAAATTGGTATTTTATCAACAGCCCTGCAATTGCTGATAATGTAACATTTTTCATACGAAAGATTGTAATTATATAAAAATAATTAAATTATTTTTACAATAATTGCAGGAATTCCTGCGAATTAATCAATAAAATTTATTTTTTAATTAAAGTAACTCTTTTATTAATTACTTAGCGCCCCAATTAACAAAAAAAAAATTTTCTTTATTTTTACCATTTTTCTATTTAAAGAGATTAAGCACAAACCATCGAAAAATATACTTCTTCAACCTGATCTACAAGATGAAATTTATGTACCTATATCAAGATATTAATTTGTTTGTTATAAAATCATTGCTTGATCTCAAATTTGAGTTTTAATGAAAGGGAATTTTTTCCAATTAATTCTACGAGACACACCATATTTACTCTGTTTCTGCGAAAAATTCTAGCTCTGTAGCGGATAAAGTAGAACAACGAATAGTTTCTAGTAGCTAACGTAATCGTTGTAAGATCTACAATAGCGGCGCGGATAAAAGATGTTTTTGTTTGCTTAATTGTCCATTATACCAGCGATTATAAAAGAACGCATTACAATAGTAGAAGAAACATCTGTAATTGCACTTCAATTATTTCGCATCAAACAAAAAGGAAAAGTAATAATGTGAGCTGCATCTAAGTCTGTAAGATCTCAGTTAAAATAGGTAAAACATTAGATTATTTGTTCGTTGATTCTTTATTTATCCATTTTTAAATTAGTATTATTCTCGTTTATCACCTGTTTGAATGAATCTAGACTTACACAAATATTAATTTTGTTCATTATACTCAATTCAGATATTTAACTTAGTAGATTTGCATTTTAGAAATCAATCTCATTTAAAATTAAGTGTGCTGTTGGCGATCGAAGGCAAATTCAAAAACCTCAACTGTAGTGGAAAGTGAGTGATTATAACAATTTTCTACTTCGCAAAAATGAGCATTCTTGCAAAACCAGACATGTGCATATAAAATATAATTGAGAAAAACGCGAAAAATGTTTACTTCAAGGGCACAGCAATCGTGCAACTTATATCACGAGTAGTAGAGATAGAATTGACTTTGAACAATTCTGAGCATTGTAAGCGATAAAAATGATCAAGAACATTACGAAGCCATACCAAACTGGTCTGGTCTTACATGAACTTTCCTCAAATGCCAGTCAACACAAGAATCTCTTATATCCAGAATATTAAAAAAAAATTAAAAGAATGCAAAAATGTGATAAAATAAAAATTAAAAAATAGAAAATCAAAACTATTCTTTTTTTGCAGAAACGAAAGATTGTTACGTCAAGCTAACCTTGTGCACCAATCCGTCAATTTCAATTTTGAGCGAACACCTCGTAAAACCAGAATGGCTGAGTCACCAACTTCTTGGAATATACATTATTCTAGCATAAACCATATTTGGGAGTCATAACACTGACGTAATACCAAAAAAAAGAATGTCGCCAAGGTTTTGGTCATTGAATATCAAATAAGCATCGTTGATTTGTCGATTCTTCGGAATCTGGCGAACGAATCATCAAAGAAAACAGAAAACCAAAGACGCCTGTTTGGTATTCAATGACCAAAACCTTGGTGACATTCTTTTTTTTTTTTGGTATTACGTCAGTGTTATGACTCGAAGAAATAGGAAATATTTGACGAAATCAGGTGATGATTTAAGATTGTTTATGGACTGATTGGTTTCAATATGTTAATTATTATCTTTTACAATTATTAAAAAATCATCAAATTAATCAAAATTTACATTATCACACACGATGATAATTTCTAGAAAATTATTGAAAATATCCTGGTTTTATTGTGAGTATTGTCGTCACCTTATATGTTTGTATGAAAATTTAAAAAAAAATGCTTTCCGGTAATAAACATCAAAAATAAATTTGGAATTCTCAGATGACATTACCATATTATTGTAATGCCCTGTATACAGATTTATATTTCTCCTATTTTATTTGCTTTATAATATTTTTTTTTCTAATATGAAGTAGTGACAATTTACCCCTTTTCCAATTTAAGTCTTCTAAGTAATGGAATATAAAAAAAAATTAAAAATATAATTGTAATAAATATATGCTTACATCCGTTGAAAAATATAATAAATGATGGTAAGGAACCAAGTAAATAATAAATGATGGTAAGTAATCAAATAAATAATAGATGATGGTAAGTAATCAAGTAAATAATAAAAAAATATAACATATTAGGAAATTATTACTCACCTTAGCGTATGAAAATATCATTTAAAAACTTGGGGATTTTGAGTTTTAAAATTTGCCAAATGAATTCAAAAAGTTCACATTATTGTTTCCAAATTTGAAATAAAAAAGGTATACAACACTTATTTATATAATCCAGAAGAAAAACACCACTTAACCAATATAAATAAATAAAATCTAAAAGTCGAGATTTCCGTCCAAAAGAAGGAGAACCAGCAATTTGGACGTGCTTCCTCTTTCACTATTTGGAGCGAAATGCAATCGGGTAACCAGCGTTGCTGCTCTTACTGCTGTTCTTGTTGCACTCCGCTAGTATTTATTCCGGCACTGTTCCTTTTAAAAATAGCCCAAAAAAATACGAAATTCGAGCAACCGAACGAACGGGAAAAAAAATAATAAGGAGCAGAAGAGCGGAACAAAGTCAACGAAAAAGAAGCGAAATCGAAACGCGATAATCCACCGCAATGGGACGCTGCCGAACGTCGAGTAGGCGCTGAACCGTGTGGCGGCGCGCGTCCGATTTTCATCTGTTTTCCCCGGAGCAGCGCGGAGAGTCTCCTCGGCCGCACTCAACAAAATATGTATTTCGACTAAACTACTACCGAACGCTGCATATTGCCGGCTATAAAATCGGTTCTGTAAATTGTACGGGTGCTGCTGGATTGCCACTAACAGTAGCCGGTACATTCAGACGGTAGTAGTGAAGCGTGCGATCAAGTTTGCCGCTTCGGGGATCCCTTACCGTGTTTGAGCTGCACGTTTTTAGACACAAATTATCTTAAAAGTTACGTACCATATCTCAAAATCGTTATCTTTGGGTAAGATTCTTCTTCCGCATTAATTATTATACAGAGAATTGGATTCACTGACGTATATCTGAAAGGGTTTGGAACTTATTTAACCGGAATTACCATTATACAAAGTGCTACGGTTTCTGAGATAAAGCCAACTTAGCGATTTCACTAGATTGGACGATTTTTTGCTACTATTAATTATAATTAGACACTATTGCAAGTTTTTAATTCATTGTAACTTTTGCTTTAATAATTTTTGAATATCTATTACATTAAATAAAATCATCTCATACACTCTACATGTGATAAAAGAATCACTAACAAGATGTCTCTTTTTTGAGATAGGGATGTGACTGAAGATATATCGATATCGTATCGACTAAAGATAATTTTCCATCGTATCGATACGTTGCATAAAATATCGTATCGTACGTAAACAATGGGAAAAAGTGTGTTTTCATGTTTAAAGCATTCGGTTTAGTTGACTGCAGAAATTATTGCAGAAAGTACACAATTACGTGGAAAAGCATTCGACTGCCTCTTCTCCTACCTGAAGCACAGATCACAAATTGTGAAAATTCGACAATTTGGCGTGTGATGTGCGGACAAAAATCGGAAAGTATAGCAATTGATAGAAGTGTACTACAAGGATCGGCGCTTGGGCTCTTATTCTTTGTTGTTTCTGCCAGTGGTTTTTTATCACAGGACACATGGGATGTAATGCAGTAATGTGATATTCTGAAGAGGTGAACTTTCAATTTCGTCCTGAAGATATTCTATATAATATTTTGTTTTTTTTTTTTACAAACATTCATAAGCGTTGCGAGTGTTTGTAGACATGTGGCGTTGACGCTAGCATTGTTAATAGTTTTAAAATAATAAAAAACTATAAAAATTAGTTTAATTAGAAAAAATAAACAAAGTATCAGTGAAGAAGAAGAATTTGTTAAAGGTGGTATAATTCCATAGAAACGTCAACAAAATAATTTAAAATATATTAACCATTTAAACAAGTACAAAAATAACGCCGCCATTTTCAAGAGTTTTATTGGTTAGAATTTGTATTATATATTATTGCTAGCTTACTTATAATAATATAATATTCCTCTAAATATAAACATTTCGAAAAAATT
>CACRWG010005019.1:0-12401 GCA_902654985.2 Oryctes borbonicus
TGTTATATTAGGCCAGAATAACTTTTTATTTATTTATTTTTGTCTTTTTTACCTGTACATACAATAAAATTGCATTTTGTTTTTAGTTTCGTTTGTTTCTGTAACCTTTTCATGTTTTTTACCAACCGACCGAACTTCTCTGAACGGCAGTGTACATGATTTACCGTACATCGTGACCAATCATGCCATAATCTAGTATTTTTAATTGTTATAAATCAATTGTAAATACATAAACTTTAATTCGAAAGGTAAGTAAAGAAGCCGTGATTTAATAACCAACCACACAAGCACAAATGAGCAAGTGAACAATTGATAGGCATTAGTAAGAAGTTATGATACTTTTTTGCATAGGAAGCTAAGCTAACCGATGTCATTCAAATTTAGTTTCTAATTAACATTCCACGTTCAGATTTACGAAGAGCATGTGGAGAAAAGATATGACCCTCGTTTCATTTAGAATTTAATAAGTTACAAAATAATAACAATAATGTAATAAATTCCCAACAAGTATGTATATATATCCATGGCATCCTGGTATAAGAGAAACTTTATGGAACTTTACAACTGCAATAATCGCCAGTAGTATTATTGTAGCGAATAATCTGTATGTATAGAATTACATTTCAATTTTCTAGTGTTTTAATTAATGTTTAAAATCCTGACTGATTGTCTTTCTCTTCAATAATCTTTTTAGATGAAATCAATGTGCATTTCATCCGTATTGAAAATGAAAAATTACGACCACCTTCGCCAATCAAATGAATTACCCAGCAACTGTTTGCTCTTCAGTCTGAATACAGCCTCAAATATGTATACAATGAAACTTCCTTCCAGTGGAATTTTGCAGCGATGCTTTTAGAAAATATACCGCGAGAAAAGATTGTCGGCTAAAAAAGTGAATGTTATGGAATTTTTAAAACGTTATACGAGGTAGAACGCCTCTCATTTTTGGGGTAATTGTTACTGATTTTCTTGAATGCATTTTTTACACGGGGCGACCAGCAGGGCATCATCTATATTTTTGCCGTTTCCGCGAATTCTAAGAGAGGTATACCAGTAACTCTGAACTCCACACATTTGCATTAGCCTTTAGTTTATGACCCTACACTGAAAGAAATTGAATTCAATAAAGCGTATTTGTAGCGTATCGTTTTCTTAAAGCAACAAAAAATTATTATATTAACTAATAAATCTATTACATTTATGAACTACATTTTCAAGTTGAAACTTGTTTATCAATATAATAAATACGCGTTCGTTTATTAACTTACTTTACCACAAGCGAAGCAAACTTTAGAGATTCTTAGACATTAATAAATGTATCTTTATATCAATAAATTTGTTTATTGTATATTATTTGTATAAGGAAATATGTGTTTATGGATATAATAAATAGTCATTGATTGAAATGATCGTTGGACTAGGTTTGACGAAAAATTGTTACATTAACTTTTTTATCGTATTATATACAAATGTTAACAAGAAGCAACATCCTTCAAGTCATTTTAAGCGACCCCCGACCAGGGATCGCTTGGCTCGACGTTGGCAGCGATGTCGTCGTTACGTAAAAGCGTGAACATTTTACGTAACGCCGGTCGAACGTTGGCTCGGAATGTTCTCGCATACTTACCTGATCTTGAGATGAACTATCTACTTTTGTCGTGTACCGACTTTTGACGAATATTTCTTGAAAATTGGCTCGATGTTGTATGCCGGCCAACCGATGATGCACGAACTGAATTGGTTCATCATCGACTTGCTTATGTTTACTGACGAGTGTACTGTACGCTTAACTGATTTTGCTGGCCCAGAGCCAATCGATACCCAACGTTAGAGAAGTACCATAGCTTTTGTATACCTTACCGACACTCCAGCTAACCGTCACAGATATTGCACTGACCGTACGACGTTGAACTAACTGACGTCAGCCAACGAACTATGTTACTAGCGTTCATCAGGGTTTTATGATGCGATTTCAATATATTTGTTTATACTCTTGCAATGCTACAATGTTGTAAAATATTATTTGAGATTTTATATGGGAATTCGATACGCATGTTTCGCAAAAATTATTAGGTAAACAAAGTATAAAATGCTGTATGGATAAACTTTAAAACCCTTTTAGCAGAAATAGTCTCATGACTACCCAACAGTTTGCCATCCATTATAAAATAGAAAGGGAAAAATAATACTTCGTAAAAATATAAAAAAACATTTTTCGATGGAATCCAGTGCAACGCAATTATCCACCGTTGCCATTTTTAATCCTCGGCAATGTTGGTTTACAACCGATATTGCCGCAAGCCGTGAATTGAAGCTATATCCTGTGCAGATGCATGAATATTTACGCCCCGAAAAAATATTTTATAGCCCGCTACGCTTCTGTACGCGGCGGTCTAATTATCAGCATAATAACTACCTCCGTAATTATTTTATGTCCTGATGAGATGTTATCACCATCTCAATAGGCGATCCAATTCGTGCTAACATCAGCGGTGCATCTATTGAACGTGTCTGAAATAAAATTCGTTCGGCCGTAACAAATTTTCAATTAACAGCGACTACTTAATAATAGACAAATGCCCAACGGTAAGCGCTTGAGATAAAATATAAAATTGATGTGTTTTATGTGTGTTGTTGTTCGCAGTTTAAACCATTGGTAGTATGCTCATATGCCATAGAATGGGTGATAACTTTACTCGTTAAAGTAAGATGTACACATTACTAGACTCAATCAGCAAAAACGGATAGCATAGTGCAATGTTTAATAAATAAACATTCTGATATATGTCTG
This sequence comes from Oryctes borbonicus, assembly GCA_902654985.2. NCBI lineage: Eukaryota > Metazoa > Arthropoda > Insecta > Coleoptera > Scarabaeidae > Oryctes > Oryctes borbonicus. The sequence goes on from CACRWG010005019.1 coordinate 2,795, forward strand.
ACCTTGTAAAAGCCTTAGAATATGTATGTTTTGGATGGATACCGCTGTGTACAACATGTTTTATTAGGCCTATTTCTCTCTTCATTATAGAAACTACCAATATTATTATCTTTGCTGTACTTTCAAAGAAAGACCATATGAATTCAGGTCCTAAGGTATGCGACATATTTCAATTTCTGTCATCTATAATTGCTTATAACCTAAAGGTCAACATAATTTTCTCTTGCTACTTCTCATGAATTAATTTTGTAAAGCATTAATGAGACTAGATCAGACAGCAATCACTGTCTTCGTTTCGTATTTCGATTGTTTCAGTAATTTTTATGAGCGATGTGTGCTCAGAGTGCTCGAGTGTTCCATATAATAAATATTTCATCATACTTGTGAAACTAACAAAATACCACCAGCAGCACCGTCGACCTCACAAAAAACTCCTACGACATCTATTTATCAAAGATCTACACTAAAACAAAAATATGATCAAAAATTTAGAAGTGTGATAATTATTTAAAAATGTATTTATGCTTATTTATTTGTATTTGAAAATGAGGTTGTTTACATTTTTAGGTGCACATGGTTTCAAATTTGCGAGGCAAAGCTGTACTGGTGGTTTTTGTTAAAAAGAGAGTCCAGAAAATAATATTTAATGCGCGAAACAAAATTATTTAATTGCCTTATCAATTAGTGAACATATCACTACTCACATGCAGTAATTAAAACAGCGTGGTAGGCATGGTAACCATTGCGTCCTATGTTTAAAAATTTCGGCATACTATTTCTTCATTTTTGGTGGATATTGGAATCAGAAAGGTTATTATTTGATTTCATTCATAAAGTAAACCTTTGATCTGCATAAAAAGATGGAAGATAGAATTGCACAAAATCTTCAATGGTTGGCACAAGCGGGGCTTGCTTCCTGCTTCAAAGATGCTTTTGTTAATTACCACAATGTGGAACATGGATTGTTGGTCATTAATACCAATTCTCTGATAATGTACGGGTCGAAATTGTTGAAGATCACTTGCTGAGTCAACATTTTTTGTCGATGGGTGCATGGAGCAGTATACAGCAACTTCCTTGAACAGGAGCTGTTGGAACAAGCCCGGTACCAATTAAGATTCCAAATATATTTTATGCACAATGGAGTTATGACATATTTCAGTTTAATTGTTTGAGATTGCTTGGACGGTGCATAATCAAATCGGTGGATAGGACGAATCGGGCCTCTGGATTCTTTTCTTCCGCGTTTCAAAATTAAATTCAATTTGTAAACATAATTATTCAGATTTATGCTGTATAACGTAGCACGGGGATTCCACTTATGCCGTGGTCAACGTTGTGAAATAAAGTAAGCGCTATAAAATCAAGGCGGTTGTTGCTTTGAAATTGATACGCCCTCTGACCAAACAACAATTATAGTCTAGCCGGTATATGTATGTTTGCGACGCACAATTTTTACTGTCAGTCTTCTTTTAGTCAAGTGTCTGTGTCCACAATAATAGGAATTTATAAAACGAATAAATTGATATGTGGATCTGAAGTATTATGTATTAATACAATATTTCTTTCTAATTTCTACGTCAGTACAAGAAAGTCATCTGTAGTATACCTTCCGTTTGATAGGTTCTGTATAACGCAGCTGATGACTCCAGTTATCCTGGCTGTTGGTTGGGATCGTAGCAGCTTAATATATTCTGAGCTCCGAGTACAATACTAACACAAGTTAAAATTTTACAAATTTGAGTTATCGTAAATTTTCGATTTGTCCAGCTATTTCCTTGAATGTACAATATCTCAAAATAAGGTCTACCGGAGAAACATAAATAGGTAAATAACTAACGTTTATTGCAAAGCAAATTAAAATAAGGGTTATTAAGTTTATTCAGAGTAAATTCAAATTGGATTACATGTCACATGACAAACTAAAAGTTTGTGTTATCATCTAGTTTATTGTTAATTTATTATTAGACATCGTTTGTTTTAGAACTGTTTTGGACGTATATTAATTTCTTAACTTCTTTTCATTAATCAAGATAACCCAAGGAATTCTCCTTAAAGTTTGTCACATATATTCAGAATCACCACGTATGTATATTGATAACTAAAAATTAATACTTAAATGTTACAAAGTTCATGAACAACGACATCTCTTATTAGATTTGCATAATTCATGGATTGCACATACACTAAACAAAAGAATTACAGGCGCTTATTTTAGGAATGGTTTAAAGCAGGTGTCCAGATTCTATAAACATTTATAATTTGCTTAATCTTCCTGTGAATGCTTAAAAGATATAATTAATACGTTTATATTACCGTTGGTAACGCATTGTTTCGTTACGGTAATAAAAATATTGTGGCAGGTAAGCTATAGAGAAGCTTAATTTATTGCCCATTCTTTATGTATTATAGCGAAGTATAAATTACTTCATATTTATTTGATTTTACTAAATGCGGGTATGTATATTCGCGCTTGTAAATCATAAAATTTGAATTAGCTGTATTTCGTTTTGGTCAACCGTAAAAAAGGTTAATAGAAATAGTCAGGCAAGCAAGATAATTATACAATATCATTATACATTTTTCTTCATTCATTCAATTTCATATATTTAAATATATCACATTAATGGAATAAAGAAACTATAACAGCTTCAATGTGTTGTTTATTGTTCAATAATCCAATAAGTGGAAATATACGTACACTGCCGTTCAGAGAAGTTCGGTCGGTTAGTAAAAAACATGAAAAGGTTACAGAAACAAACGAAACTAAAAACAAAATGCAATTTTATTCTATGTACAGGTAAAAAATACAAAAATAAATAAATAAAAAGTTATTCTGGCCTTATATAACATACTGAATATTATATTTTTTTTTCATCGAAAAAACTTCCTTTGCTGTTAATCACCGCTCGAACTATTCTAGGCATTCTTTCGATAAGTTTTGTTAAAACGGATTGTGGAATATTAATCCATTCATTTATGTTGCAGAATATTCCATAAATGTTCTTGTGAAGTTGGGCATATTTTTCGGATCCTAATATCCAGTTCATCCCACAACAACTCTATAAGGTTCAAATCTGTACTTTGTGGGGGTCATGTCATGTCATTACTTTCAGGGTGTGCTGTTCTTCCTGCTCCTTTAGATAGTTCTTACACACCAACGCAGTGTGTTTTGGGTCGTTGTCATGCATGAATGTAAAGTTACGGCCTATTATACGCAATCCTGATAGCACTGCATGATTCTGGAGTATTGCAAAGTAATTTTCCTTCCTCATTACACCCTGCGCTCTGCATAAATCTCGCGTCCCAGCAAAGGAGAAACATCCCCACATTAACACAGAACTACGCCCTTGCTTCACTGTTGGCACAATGCAGTCCGGTATCACGTTTCGGTTTTAGATCTTCGGACATAAACTCCTCGATTTTGCCCAAAAACCTCAAACTTTGACTCGTCACTCCAAAGCACGTGTTTCCAGTCATCTAACGACCAATCTAGATGAGAACGGGCCCAGTGTAGCCGTTTTGCTTTGTTGCCCCGACGTAATAAGGGTTTTCGAATGGCAATGCGTCCATGAAGGTCCGCTTGTTGAAGTCGACGTTTTACCGTACTTGCCGTACTTGCTCTTCACGGCCGCGATTGACTTCGGCTGCTATTTGTGGCGCTGTTAATTTTCTATTGCGTTTGCTTAATAATACAATTCTCAAATCTTCAGCTTTTGTTGTTTTCCTAGATGCTCTAGGAAGAACACAATTTTCTACAGTTCTAGTTGTCCGATATCGCTTCATGATGTCATTTACTGTTGAACTTCTGATATTTATTTTTTCAGCAATTCGTCGCCCCAAATATCCTTCTTCAAACAGCGTAATAATGCGTGAACGTTTTTCTACACTGGTGGGCTTGCCACGTGCCAATTTGAAGTAAATTTTCTTAAAACGTTCGCGCAAAAACGACAGATGCACACCAACACACGTTTAACAGTAAAATGAAGCAAATTTATATCTTTACGCCTGTGATAAATAAACAAGAGTGATGCTGCGGTATATTTCCTAAATGTATTGTTTGTTAATAATCCCCAAACGACCCGTTTCAAAATATCGGTACTTCCGAGAAATTCTTGGAATGATAATAAAAGGGACTTTATTGTGGTTGTCGCAATATTTCTACTTTACATAATAATTTATGGCTTTAATCCCTTAGAAAAGAGTGTATGCTTAATATTTTTCTAATTTTATGTATTAATAATTGTATACAATGTGATATAATAGATTTTTATTGTATGACCGAACTTCACTGAACGGCAGTGTACATATCAAACACTGCTTTACGTTATGAAAGAGTAGTGCATTCGAACCGTTTTAACCATAATCAAACATAAATATTCGCAGTCAATTTGAATTCATGAACTTTTGCCATTCATTTGTGTACCAATGTATAATTTCAAAATTGTTATAACATAACTTTAAAATGACAAAACATCGAATAACTATATATAGAGCTTTCTTTGTCGTAAATGTTCTTTACTGTCTTCTTGCCCCATACTTCTAGTATAGTGGTTCGTGAGAAGATTTTCGGGAGCGTTTAGTCTGTACTTCTTAACGTAAACATTGAGATGTATCAAGTACTAACTCGACAGTTCAAGCTGCACTGGGAGGTACAGTTATTCTTTCAGCTGCAAAATATTATCTCCATTATTAGTTAAATAAACTACCCTATTTGGGTGATATATTTGGCTTTATTAAACGAGCTCACAAAATCCTTGCAAGAACAGCTTATAGACGTGTTCACATTCTGAGGTAATAAAATAGATGCATTTCAAAAGAAAATATTAGTCTGGTAAACACCAATAGTTGAAGATGATTTGCAAGTGTTCAGTAATCTTGATGGCTATATGACAGAGAGCTATGACAATCGATACATAATAAATCTTATTAAACAACACTCGCAAAATTATTTGCTCGTTATTGTCCCTATAAAGAGGATCCCAGAAGTGGGTAAAGACCCATTTTTTTGGAATATTGAGGACAACCATTTGAATATGAACCAAATGGAAAATTTAGTCAACTTATCTGACGTGAAGTTCAAAGCTATCTCTGTCAAGATGTCATCTTTGGCTTTCTATTAAAATCGAATACCCAGTATGAAAAGGCCATTAAAATGTTAATGTTATCTACAGCAACACACCCGTGAGAAAAGCATTTGCACTTGTTACAACAATAAAGCCTCTTTATACGTTCAGTGTATTTCAAAATGTAATGCGACATACTGTAAAGTGTACACGACATACAGATATTAGCGTTTGTCGCTTAAAACTATAGAAAGCAACTGTTGCTTTCAACCGCGCGTATACAGCATCCCAGCTCTGTTTGTGAATTTAAGGACGTTTCACAAGAATTACTTTCTTCAGAAACCTGACTCAACATTAGCAAATATTGAAGTGGTTTCATTGAGTTGCGATAATAATTCTTTGGCGACTTATTCGCATACTTCTATTGAATTTAGATCGCTACCTGAGAAAGAATTGTAGCTTGTAATTAAAATTCAAGTTCTTTGGAGCTGGATTTGGATTTGCAGCAGCTGTTGTTATGTAATCTAACTTTCAAGAAATTTAATTCTTTGAAAAACAGTTAACACATGTTTCATTGCATTTATGCTAGTAAGTTCTATGTTTTCATTAATACATTAACATGTTCAATGTACTTAACTTAGGAAAGTAGGAGGAACATTCTAAGCAAAATATTTTGCCACTTGTCAAACTGCAACTAATGGTACTATAAGCAAGGCGTTCATTTCAAGGACATAAGCAATAGAAGAAACATACGGTCTGGTTTATTTTGATTCAACAAAGTAGAAAGAACATAGTATAATTACAGAATTATGCATATATTCTTTTTTTGGAACGACCCTCGTTAAAACGAATTTTTAGGTGCTAGCGTACAAAATATTACTAAACATGGCTTATCTTCCTTGGACTCGTAGATTAGAATTTTACAGATCATATCTTAGCATAATTTATTAGTAGGTAGGTGTGTATTTTTACCACTATCAGCAACGACGTTGTTAATATTTGCGTATTCTCTCATAAGATAAGTTCGCATTAGTCTTACTACTTTTTAGATTGCACAAGTAGTTAACGATGATTAATTACAAATTACTCGAAATTACTGTGTATTTATATATATCTCCGATATTGCTTTGGCAGTCATTAGTTACAAATTGCGTTCTGTTAATCCTATGTACTATTTTTAACTTCCTTATAAATTCCGTATTCTACGTTACGTTATTTGTATGTTCGTGGTTTTGTACAACAGCTAATTTAGAAGATTATAGATTACATTTCTTAATCATAATATTTCGACTAATTTGACATATATACTCAAGTCATGCCAAATTGTATAGGTATATGGTGTTAATGGCTCACGTAAATATAAATAGATGCTTTTTCATATTTCGAATATTCTAACGAGAATTTGTGGCTAGCCATTTCTTTGGTTTACATCCGTTATGCGATACCGCAAAACTTTTCGGTATTCACGGCGCAAGTGTGAAGGAATTGCGTTAACTAATGAAGTGGCACAGTGGCTATTACACACCAATCAATACTCTCCGACTTTTTCACTTATTAGTAGCAGGTCGACTGAAAATGTTCGACAAGATGTTAATTGTGAAATCTAAAGTCGATGATCGGAATCATTAATATCAAACCAGATGCGTGTTCGCTTCGATTTTGTTCACGAGCAATACGAAAAGTATCTTATAAAAATTCTGTGTCTGTGCAGATAGGTAGCAATTCTACAAGGAGACCCAGAGTAAAATTCGCTTTTCAAAAAATTATAACAAAAACATGTTTAAAGTTAAGATGGATTTATTGAAAAAATACTTTTTGAAAGGAATATTGTTCATATGCTAGCTAACCTGCTTGTGGCGCTCTTATATACAGGTGCGTAGGTATTGGTACAGTGATATTGTTGATCTCACCTTGAATTCGTTGCTTTAGCTTTTCGATGTTGGCAGGGAAATTAACGTAAACGCGGTTCCAAAAAGGTAAGGTCACGCGATCGGGGAGGCCAGTCAATGCCGCCACGTTTGAAAAGGAGATAACTTGGGAATAATTTATGTATAGTGTTGAGAGGCAACTGCGCTTTACGTATTGTAGCACCACTTTGTTGAAACTAAGTCATATCGTCATAGTCTGAGAAGTTTTGAAGGATTGGTGCAAAAAAATTACGTGACAGTGTAACGTGCGCTGTTTACTATCACAGCACGACCGCGAGCATCATTAAAAACGTACGGACCAATTATTCCATTGGCTAACATTGCGCACCAAACGATTACGTTTTTGGAACGCACTTGTTTGGCATGTTTTCCGTGTGGGTTACCGGGGGTCCAATATCAGCAGTTTTGTGTATTCACGTAGCCATCTAAATGAAAATGAAACTAACTAAAGATGATCTTCACCATCCCAAAAAAAAAATCCTAATTGTTTCGTAGAAACTTTTGCTTTGTCGGTAGTCTGTCGGTTTGGGGTATTGCACAAGCTGAATTTTGTATGGATGGAAGTGCAAATCCTGTTTCAAATTGTGTTGAATGTTGATTTGTAATGCCTGCGCATGCTTACGGGTCAACTGCATGGCGTACCGCTCCAATATTCAGCAATTCTGGATGTAATAAATCATTCTCTCAGGTGAAAATCTATACAGGTTGTTTAAAGTTATTGGACTATTGTTGTTAAAAATAGATCGACTTCTCCGCTGGTCACAGTGGCCTTGAAGAAAAAGCACTTGCACATTTCATGAGTGTTTTTTAACTGAAGACTGTATATATTTCAATTCTTACAGCACCGTAACTCTTAAGATGAAACGCAAACGAGATGCGATGACTTTTACCAGTCTAATGAAACTGTTGAGGTACTTGGAACGTGATTTATTCTGTGCAATAACCCGGTGTAATCAATAAAAAATTGCGAAAGAGCTATACTACGGAGCTCTACTACTCTATTACTGCGAAACATCTTTAGACAGGGTGCCGTCTAACATACTATCTACGAATTTTTCGAAGATTTCGAGAGAACGAGAACACTTTTAGAGCTGAGCGATCGAAGAAAAGCGAATAATAAATGAGAAAGCAGGGCTAAACGTTCTTGCTTATTTTGAAGCTAATTCTCTGAGTTCTATTCGTAAACTAATGCAGGAACCGAATACTGGTAAACACAAATATGTATACCTTACGCTTTTATTTACGGATCAGGAACGCTCTTATAAATAGCGGCAATCTCTGTATGAAGTGATGATACGAACTTTTCAAAGTTCGGTATTTGTCATTTGAGAATTATGTACAGCATCGTCCACCCGCTTATTCCACAACCACAGCATCGATGTACTTTATACATATTTTGGCATGGCATCCATAAGAACCGAATCTTTTTATTAAGGCGCTCTTATAGGGCGTAATATGCTAAAAAAATGTTTGGACAATTTAAGCACGGAGGAGAAGGCTCACCTCTTTTACCAAAAAGAGTGTTCCAGCTCATAATTCGATTAAACCGCAGAAACCTTAACTGAAATCTGCTGTAGGTGGATGGTTTGTGACCCAATGACCTGCTAATTAGAGGGCGAGCTCCCCCCACCTATCTCTCATTGATTTACTGAGAGGCTTCCTAAAGAACGCAAAATTATATAGGTGGCGATATAGAAATATGGAAGAATTGAGAAATTAAAAGATGCCTAGAAACAAAAACCAAAAAATATAAAGTTAATGTAGCTTCATCATGGTATTGTTGGAGTCACCCATGGCAAAAGCAATCTGAAGAGAGAAGAAATACACTAGTCTAGGGATATGCTTGTGTCTACCCGTCGTCGTCAGTGTGGTCCAGAGCTTGTTCTTATCTATCTAATGCCGCTATTTGCCTCATAGTTCACATTACTCCCCTTCGAAACGACCAGCCAGACATTTCTTGGCGCCCTCTAGTGCCAAAGAATACCTGTCTGTCGTTTAACAGTACCCGAGGGTCGCTGCCTTTTAATCGGCAGTCATGTATTTCTTGGGATTAGAGGGAGCAAGCTATGTCTGGCTCATTTCGAAGGGAAGTTATATAAACTGTGGACCAAATATCTGTGTTAGGTGGAAAACAACACGCTCGGACGAAAGCTGATGTTGCCGGGTAGGCAGAAACACGTCCGTGGGCTAGTGTGTTTCTCTCGCCTCACAATGCTTTTGCCGTGAGTGATTTCATCAATACCATGAGGAAGCTATATTGGCATTTCATTTGTTGAGCTTTAATACTCTACAAAGATATTATGCAAAATTTTGTTTCCTGCAAAATAAAGAAAATATTTAGTGTTGAAATGAACACTTTAAGTTAACGTTGTTTTATTCTTCAACAAAATTGCAATCAGCGGAAAAATTTCTGTATTCTTGGTTATTTAACCAACATCATAGCTACAATAATGACAAAGTTAGCAAATCTATGTATACATATATGGATCCAACCAATGAAGTTAATCAGTTTAATAATTCCCATTAAAATAAACTACTTTATCCTTTTCTCTCTTTTCTTTCGGGGCTTCTATAATAATATCAGTCAGATTTCAAATCTATTTTCTAATAAAC
>CACRWG010005020.1:0-12392 GCA_902654985.2 Oryctes borbonicus
AAATCGAAATCACTGAAGAGCGAAGGAATCCTTTTAACGTGTAAACTCAAGCATTTTCCGCTGCCGGACCATGCTACGACGATACTAACTGTCCGAGAGGACTATTTTATGCCGACTAACTCTGATTAGGTGTATTGTCTCCACAAGCATCAGAAACTAATTAGAGTAGAAGTGCTTCTCACATATATAAATTGTCTCCAAAAGGTTTGGCGTCTTCATCTCATTAAAATTAGAAAGAACGTACGTAGGGGGAAATTTGGTAAAGTAAGCATTAAATTATACTCACGTCCCGGCTAAAAGTTTTTCTCCCTTCACAGAGCTCGCAACGACTATGTATCATGGGAGGGATCAATGCTGAAAGTTTCTTTAGCCTACGTAAGAAGTGCTCAGCTAATGCAAGTTTGGAATAAGAATCAGTTTAATTTTTCTGGAAAAGACACAAATCGATTGAAAATGTTTACACAGTTGTTTAATTAGTTTTAAGGTTAGTTCCCTGCTACTTAAAATTAGTTGGTTTTAAACGTTGTCAAAAAAAATGGAAAGAAATGGAAATAATTTTAGGTCTCTTCCTTGGAAATTCAAATGAATTTAAAGTGTAATAGATACAGAATGAAACACAAAACTCTAATAGAAATCGTATTGATTCAATATTTGTATATAATAAAGTCCAATTATGAACCAGAATTTGTCCGGATTCCCTCTATCCTGAACATTCTGCAGGGTTAAGTATAATTAATAATGATAGCAAGGGACAGATGTTTCGATGATGCGTAAGATCCTCAAAGCAGCTTTCCCAGTTTAATTAATTGTGGTGCGCAGGTTGCCGATACTTCCGCGTTGTTTGAGGATAATTTTATATTTTACAGGACTCGCCTTCGAATATTTTTTATTTTTTAAAATCTTTTCCTCTATATTGTTCAAGGATTTGTAGATTATATGCCAAATTTCATGACACTATCCACATGTGCAAACAAGTAAATATTTCCAATACGCGCTTTAAAGAATTAATGAAACTTGGGTTGGTAAAATCAGAAGCCTCTGCGTCTCTCTTATCATTTCCTATTAGATGTTTACAAGAATTATTGATACACATAGGCGTTCAACATTTTTAAAGAGCTATGGAAATACATTGTTATATACTCAGCAACACAGCAGTTGGCAACGCCGACGGTTTTTCCCCGTCGACAGTTAGCAGAGTAGTTTTTTACGCGTGATAGAAGCGGCAAGACACTAAAACGTGCAAAGGGTTAAGTTTCCAGTATTCATAAGTTTAGTGTATTTCGTTAATAAATAAGTAGCAGCCAGCTGTCATTTATTTTTAACCCAGTCCGAATACATTTCATACACTAAACTTGATGACGTGTGTATTACACGTATGTATACGTTAATCTATAAAACAATATTTTCACGTGCATTTCACATTTTTATTGCATGTTTCCCATTGAATATCCAAAGGCACGCTTATCCACATGGTATTCATTTAGACATTCAAGATTCAAGATATTTCAAAAAACGAAAATTTCAAATTGTACGGGAGTTAAAGAAAAAAGTACTTTTTAATCTTCAGATTATTCAGAAAACTAAGACTTACACACGATAAAAAGGACTTTCAAATTTTATTTACTTTTCCAAAAATTGCACTTTCTTCCTTTCACACGGCATATCTAATAGAAACTAAATAGGTTTTCAGACAAGCGCAAATTGAGCATCCTATAGAAATAGGCATACAATAAAAAATCGAGTGTTAAAATTAACATTCAATAGTGATACATATAGATAACTTACGAGTGTAGTTTTGCTTATCATTTTCGCGTGTAAAAAATGGTAAAAGGCATTTCTCATGGATGTTAAATTTTCTCCAAAGATGAGTAAAAATTTTAACATTCATCAGTGTTATTTGTCTACGAACCGTTATATTAGATTGATGTATGGGCGCAAAATTGCAAATTTTACTGTGTATATTATACATATTTACGTAAATATGTATAATAACAGTATACAATGTTTTTAGGTGTAAATATGTAGATGGTTTTTAAATAGAAAAATAGAAATAAATTTAGCTCTTAATTATGTATTTCTATCCAAACATCCTACAAATACATTTACTAGTATATGTAGTCGTCCCAGCTTTTATTTTACAAAATTTACTTCCGTTTAATGTTCTAATCGACGTTTTCTACACTTAACCTTAAAAACTCACTATTAAAACTGATAACAATCTGGCGTAATGCAGACGATGATCTGTAGATAAGTAGTAATAATAATAATAATAATTTATTACCACGTATTGCTGTATAAAAACAGGTATGGACGTCCACAATATACAACATTTGGTAAACAAGATAAAATTGAAACACCAAACAAATAATACTCACAGCTAGCACAATATTTCAATTAGTCCTAAACGTCATGAAAGCTACAATCGGCAATAAACTACTTTGTTTGTCTGAAGAGCTTTCTATCGGAACGAGTCAGCTTTTTATTTCCACAGTTTGTCCCCACAGCATTGTATTGTACTTTAAATGCGGATAAATCAGTGAGTAATACACAATAATTAAATGGTTCACATCCACATTACGCTTTAGTTTTAGCAAAGCAAAATAACCGCTACTTAGTTTTCTGCAAACCATGACGATCTGTTCCAGCCATCCTAGCCTCCCGTCAACAATGGTACCCAAGAATCTTCTATGGCTACACTGCTATGGCTTTACATTTAAATCATGCTTTTAGATACATTCCGTTTTATCTAAATTCAAGATCAACATGTTTTTCATACACCACTCTTTGAAACTATTTATGATACTGTCCGATGATGATACCGCACACTTCAAGCTTTTGCAGTTTAAAACCGATATTGAGTGTATCAAATGCGCAACTCAAGTCGAAAAAGAGACCAACAACCTCATGTCCTCTGTCTAGATGTTCATCAACGTTCTGTACAGGATTCACAGTTGCTGTAGTAGTTGACCTCTGTGATTTATGCCCATGCTGTTCTGCGCAGAAGACGTCAAACTTCTTCAGGAAAGTCTATCAGACATTATCCTCTCAAATAGTTTACTGAACCCAGTGAAAATTGATATTGGTCGATAGTTTTGATGATTAGTTCTATCTCCTTTTTTATGAACCAGTACAATTCTAGCTAACTTTAACGATGAAGAAAACATTTCCTTCTGTATAGACAAGTTAAACAAATAGGTAATTGGCAGAGCAACAACTTCAGCGACGTTTCCAAGTATTTTCGATGAAACTTCGTCTATCCCCGATGAATTAGAACGCTTCAATTTGCGAATATACTGCACCACCTCGTCCTGAGTGTCTGGTTGTAGAAATATTGATAGAGCAATGTAATGGGTTCCCGTGCATTAGTTTTCCTATCTAGCATTTCATTAACCACATTCCAGACCTCCTTCGATGTGTTCGGCGCATGTCGTATTCTTTCTCCGTAGAATTTCTTCTTCAAATACTTAATTTTGTTGTCAAAATTGTGTTTTCGCATTTTATATTCCTCTATCAGGGTATTATCTACATGGTGGACAGTCCAATACAGCGGCTTTAAATCGTTACTTTCTTGTACTATGTCAGAAGTTATCCAGAGTTTAGAACGATGCCTCCGATTATTTATTGAATGTGCTACTATTGGATAACTCAAATTCATTTTCTGAAGAAAAATCTCAAGAAACTTGTCAAATGCAATATCTCTGTCTTCTACATGTATCGGACTTCAATCCACTACTCGCAATAAACGCTTAAGTTTATTAAGATTATTTTCCGATGTATCTCTATAACTTTTAATAGTTTTATCCCTGTTAAATTAATTCTTATCAGGAAGAGCTGATGTCTTTGGCGCGTAATGATCCGCAATGTGATCCGTAAGCATCTCTACTTTATAGGTCAATTCAGCTCAGTCAGTTACCATATAATCAATGGCTGTTCTTATCCTTACTCGATTTACATTCACAGATCCTAGTTGGTTCAAGTAAAGTATTCTTCAGTCCAGAATAGTCAAACACATCATTTAGAACATTTTTTTCTGTAGATAAAAGTAAATTGTCTATATTGAGATCTCCGCATAAAATTGCATGGTCAAACTTATTCGCTATATAAACACAACGATAATAAGAAATATATATATATTCATTATCAGATAGTGGTGGTCTATAAACACAATTTCCGCCTTAAATTATTCAACGTAAGTACACATATTTCTATGTGATTTTCAACTGATAACTACTTAACATAATCTATTTCGGCTGCCAATGAGGCGCAACAATTATTTACATAAGTTGCAACAAAACCAGTCAGATTTATTTACAATTAATTTTCAGGAATAAAATTTACACCGATAAAGTAGAATACTATTGTGTAATCTACTTTATACTGGATCTCGCGCTTAGAGTGTTAAAGTATATTAAGTAACATTTCTTTAAGTATGAACATTTGTAAAAAAGTCTGATACGCTGATGATTCATCATCTTATTTTGACTTTATCATTGGAAAAGATTAAAAATCGCCACCGGCAATCGGAGAAAAAGTAATTAGTAGAAAGCGAAGGCATAAAATATGATTTCTAAACATAATTACATTTGACTGCTGCTTAACTTTTTCCATCAACTTTGATATGTAAATGTAATGAAATTCATAATCCCTGGCTTACTCATATTGAATAAATTCAAGCTCCCAGCAAATATTTCCCTGTTTATTTTTCTGACTACTGCACGAACTTGACACGTACGCAGAACGTGATCCCTTAGTTCTGTTTACCAGCACATCAACATGGGTATTACTTTGTTGATTCCGCCATTTTCCTCTTTTACGTAATACACAGCTTAGCACGAGTTCGTTGTTATGTATTTGGACGCAATAATTTGCGTAGGAGGCAGCTCTTTAGGTCTCTTATATACACCTATCCGTATATGTAACGCCCTACGGCGACCCTTAAAATAATAAACCACAACTTGCACGTGCTCAGTTTGTATGGTAGAACTCTAATTAAATTTAGCTTGTCGAGGCGCTCTCCAGCACAAACAGAGGTACACAGGAGCTCTAGAAACGTATACCTATCGGCAACATAATAAGGGGCGTATTACCTCTTCGGAAAGGCACACTACACAATTTGTTACAGAAGCACTTCTGTCTGGAGTAGCGGTACCTCTTTCTGTTGGATACAACTCCGCCGGTAGTTCTGAAATAATTATAAGCATCAATGAGATAGTGAAAATCGGGTTTTCTTGGTTTCTCCGATATAATTAAATTTAACTAATTGAATAAACTTCATTTTGATTTCGGTTGTATTCGAACTTGAGACACTCGTTTGCGGGAAAGATGCGTAACAAACAATTCATGCGTATATGGTCCGCTGTAAATCCTTAATGTGTGATACAGAAAGCATTGCATTCTGAAGAGGTTGGTGTTTGGACAGCAGCCTCCTGAAGAAGAATTATAGGGCTATTATTTTTCTATGAAACGGTAAATGCAAGAATATATCCTAATAAGAATTAAGAGATGGATATTTATAACAAAATAATGCCACATCTCATAAAACGCTCCGTATTGCTTTGCCTCGGCCTGCACCTCGGCGAGTGAACTTCACGTCGTCCGGAAATGTTAGGCTTTTCCTCCTAAGTAAACAATATACTATTGTATTTTGCTTTATTAATCTTGACTTAAATTATCAAATTAATCATTAAGCTTTGAACAAAAACATATCATTACCATCAAATATATCCAACGTAATTTGAAGATTCACTCTTGATATGATTTAACTTCTAGATGTAATTCTAACCAACATAAAAAAAAATTAAAAAGGACGTAGTTCTCTCGATGACGTTTCTTATTAGTAATGATGCCAAGGTAAAGATTCAGTATGTTTAGAATTCGTGTCTACGCTTTTGGCGTAGTATTCGTAAATTCAAGCATATTTGATATAAGCTAGAGGAATGTGGGTGCTCCAACATGTCGAGTCGCTTTAGGCCTCATTATCGAGTTTTATGTTACAAAACAATTGATTTTCTTAAACTTAGCTTGAATTTTAGTTAAAGGAGTAGTTATTAATGTAATGTAATATAAATAATAAATACATAATGTGTATATTAGAATGTAATAACTTTCTTTCCTTTTAACGGCCATATAAATTCGATCGGTCTGCAACACAAAAACTCAATATTACTTGAACAACATCCGAATTTGTATGATACAAGTCCATCTTAAAAAACAAAAATTACTAACTTTTCTTTCAGAGTTCGGATCTTTGACTGCATTTAGTAACTTATAAAGAATCTTTATTCATTCCAAGGTATTTTTAACTGCGTTGGATTTGTTGCAAACTTTGATGCAACCAATGATTACGAAATTATAAAATTAGCTATTTTTAGTTTCAGTCACGGTCTAACCCACCATCCTCTTGGTGATTTTGATTTTGTTGTAAGATTAGTTATCTGGTCTTAATAATAGAGAAAACACAACTTTTCTCAAATTTGTTGCCCGTCTTCTTTGCCAGGTTGACTTTATTCTTCCTATGTACAAGATTGTAACGTACACGTACCCTTCATATGATACAATGATGTAATGGCAATGACAAATAAAGTAACTAGAAAATTGAAGAAAAAATTAAGCTGAAGCAAATTCTTATAAATCCATTAATTTATTGGCAAATGTCGTATTACGTTAATAATTTTAAGTTGAAGAACTTATAGTACTTATAATTGAACTAAAAATTGATAAATGTAAAAACATAATTTGAAGACACGCCATCTAGTTCTACAGATTGATCAACAACTTGAAAGAGAAAACAGTTACTTAACAAATATAATCAATAACATTTCATAAATAACAGTATTGATTTCGTTTAAAAACTTCATAATAGTCAACCACTCCCACTTTCCGAATTTAGATAATAAGAAATTAATGTTCTTTAAGGAATTAACAACAAAATCGGCAAGAGCTTACTGAATTTACCTTCTTTCAAATACCTCCTCAACTCCCAAAACTTTCCTTACTCTTGCGTCAGTTTATTTCAGACGCTGATCTTCCAATACTTTTTAGACAAAGGGCTAACGCTGCCATCTGCCTCTATTCCTTCTTTGACCGGCTCAATCTTCGTAAACGTGTACAAAGAGAATTGAAAAAAGAATTTCAACTTCGCCCCGAACCCCTCCGTAATTTAGATCGGTAGCAATGTTAATGTAATGATTAAAGGGGGCAGGATAGAAGTGATCTCCGGCTTTATCTCCTCGTTTGATCCCCCTGCTACATCTCTGTCTACCCTTCTATTCGCTTGCTTTATGTTTGGCCTCAAATATTTGATTTAATTTAACGAATCTTAGAGAGGGATATTTTGAGATTATTAAAGCCCGATATCTTGCGTTGCCCTTCTTATTGAAGATTTTGTGGTCGATTCATATTTTTTTGACAAGAAATAATGTAGGCAGTTTTAGACAGAAGACGCTCTTCCACCGAATTCCCGCGTTTGTAAGTACGTATGTATATACCGTGCAACTTTATATTTGGTAACACAAGGTAACGTGCATGTAAAGATGCCTATCTTCAGCGCTGTTTATTTTTAAAAATACCTATTGATAAATCATATGAACCCTTGACACTATAGAAAACAACAATTACGAGACTTGTTTCGGCAAAATTTGCAAATTAGTCAGATGCGACATGATTAGTTTTAAAATACAAAACTGATTTCACAGCATAGGATTAGTTCTATTTTGTGATTTTTACTGGAACGAAACTACAATGCATCAATAATGAATGATTGGATATGAGCAACATATGACTCTCTATTTATTGTCAAAATGTGTGTTTAACCAAAAGTTAATGGAAATTCTTTCTCAAAATTACCTATATCAAAGATAATAAATTTATTTCAAGAAGTACGAGGATGGTATAAAAAATATCTATGTTTAGAGATAGATGGCGCTTTGTGTCAAAATCCGCATTACCTACTATAATGTCAAAATTTCGGGAAGATTCATCAAGTGGTGTTGTTTTGGGAGCTGTTGAAAGTGAGCAATTTTATGCATTTGTGGATTCATGGAAAAGAAAACAATTCCGGTCAATGGTTTGATTTCTCGTCTGGATGGGAAAACGTGAGCAAAAGAGAATTTGGATGCAATTAACAAGAACCATGCACATTTGATAACAACCATCAGATACAGATTTAACGAATTTAAGTGTGGTAAAACATCCATCTTTGATGAGGAGGAACCAGGTCATCCTATTGAGGACGGACGATATGATCAATAAAGTTCATGATATCGTGTTAGCACAATATCATGAACGCCGCACAATATTTCAATTGAACGTGTCCAAAACATCCTTCACAAAAAATTGAGTATGAGTAAGCCGTGTTGAAATTTGCAAGGCATAATCTTAATTGGTTATTTGAAATTGACCGATTCGACGAGAGAAAAAGGCCGCACCTAGTGAAAAAAGATTCTTTAGCATCATGATAACGCTACGGCTCATTCACCGGCAATTAGTCCAGTTACGGTACAAATTTTTATCCACTCCACCATATTCGCCAGATTTCGTCGCCTGTTACTTCTTTCTATTTCTAAACTTGAACAAATAGCTTGGCGAACAGCGGTTCAGTAATCACCGCTGAGTATAAACAATATACAAAGGAAAATAACAACAAAATATAATTATAAAAAAAACGGGAGGTAACATCGAAGTAATCTTCATCTTTGTCCTACCTCGAGAAGATTTTCCTATGTAACTAGAGAAGAGAGGTCAACGACAACGTCTTGGTGGTATGGATTGAATCGTCCTTTTGTTGGATGTTTTTGTGATGAAGAATTTCAATAATCAGTTAATTCAGTTAAATTGAGTTTTGTCACGCCTGATGGCCCGTAAATGAAATGTTTCATGTATTAGCTGAGAATAACATGTAGACAGAGAACCAATCAAATGTCAAATATACGCACAAAATCTAAATTTTGGCGGGAAGGCGTGTCGCTTCCGCTAAAACGCCATGATACGGTAGAATGTTCATTAGAATTAACGATGGTTTTTTTGTAGGTATTAGTTGTGTTCCAAATTTACCAGAAGTTGCTTAAAATTACTCATAAAAGAACTATTAATTAGTTAAACAAATACAACAAATGGAAATGCCTGTATAGCCTAAAATGGAATGATATACTTCGCATATATCTCAGTAATATGTACTAATTATAGTAACAGATGTCACTGTCAAGGACTTATGTGCAAACACCAGTAAACATTTTTTACATTTATATTTCAACATAGGCCAAATGGCCTTAGCTTGGCTATGGTTTTTCCAATTTTTTTATTGCAGCATGAGTTTTGTGCGATTCAAGTCATGGGTTCGGCCGCCTTTACTATATAAGTACAGTTAGAGCGATTTAAATAAAAGACGTCCAAACATTTTCCACCAAATTCCCCGAAAGAACAGATTATTTATACATGGTAATCAAATGGCAGTGAATGTACTACGTGGGAATGTGGATGGAAGTCTAAATCCTAAAAAATCTCTAAATCAGAAACGAAATCTGAGCCAATTATCGATTAAGGCGGTTGTTTTAGGTATGTGCTTACCAATGTTTAAAGTTTGACAATTATCTTGTATTATTCAATTGGTGTTGTAGGTTATTGCCAAGTATTGGTACTGTTTCAATAGTTACGATAGGTAACATCAAGCAAAAACGTTCGTTTTAGCTTGATGTTACGTTATAAAAGTTCTTAAACCTTATTTAGTAATTTATAGGATTTCATTGTTGAGAAATATAATCAATACCATTGCGTATTGCCCCATTTACACAAATCATCAAGCTAAACGTGTATTCTAAACTTTCCTGCTTACTATAATAATAAATAAATATATATATAATATATAAAAATAAATCAATAAAAAAATTAATGCAGTTTGAAATTCGCGCTTTTACACACCCCAGCAAGATAGCTGCCAAGTTTAAGGTTTTGAAATTTCCTAACAGAAAAATTAAAGGAACCGCCAATACTTTCCAATCTGATTTTGAGAAGTTATTCTGTCTAACACATGCCACACAATTGGAAGTTTAAGAAATACCGTCGCTGCAAATAACCAAAAAATAATTAATGGAATCATTTACGGCAAATGTAATGCACTGCTTTCTAACCGACAGGCATGTGTTTTTTGGCACTAAAGGGCGCCAAGAAATGTCTAGCTCGTCGTTTCGAAATGTTGTGGCATTAACTGTGAAGTGTAAAGTTAAAATACTCTCGAACCACGCTGATGACGCCGGGTAGGCAGAGACATGTCCGTGAGTAGTGTACCTTTTCCCTCCTTACATTGCGTTCGTCGTAAATGTTCATGTGTTCATAGTACATAGGATTACCATTCAGAATACTAAGTTGCAATAGTTGATAATTATTTTTAATTAAGCTCGTAGTTTCCATTAACCTTATGTGAACTACTCTCTTGCCAAAATTGTATATACGAAACAATTAAATACATATGCCAATATCGACCAATTTCGTCGGAAAATACGAACAATAGTCGATGGTGGTCCGATGTCATCTGTTCTCCATTTACCGGCTGAACAAGCACCGGAAACATGCAAAACCGGAGCGAATGAAGTGCACAATATGAACTGGTCTAACACTCCAATAAACATCGGATAACGACGACACACAAATGATGCAGATGGAACCGTTCGTTAACTCCCAATTTGTAAAAGCAAGAAAAGCATTGCTACGTTTTAATTTCTCGCTTTATTTAACGTGGAGTGTGGAAATTTAAAAAAGAAGTAATTAAGCTGATTGCTTTGCTTGCGTTAAAAGCTTTGGTAAGTAATGGATTAGGAAACAAACCAAAAGATTTTATTACAGATACGGAAATTAAAACAGTAAAACAATTGAACTAACTGTGCTATAACAATAACAAGGAGTGTGGGGTATTATGGCAAACACGGACGTGTCGACACACTTCGCGACACACACATTATGATTAAAATCTAAATGATTATTCCTATTGCCAACCGTACGTCAATGATATGCAAAAAAATCTGTGATTTTAACATGCCTTGTGCTATGCCTACTCTAAAGGATATTTACAAGTACTTACCTTTACCGCCTACCTATCCTATAACTAGAACAATGTGAAATACTCGGAACTACAGCGAAGAACGTTGGTCTGTGATACAAAAACATAAACATGTGTTCGTTTTACCCCAATCCATTAACACGGAGTGATTAGGAGGGCCGGTTTAACAAATTTACATTCATTTTCATATAGATGGTTTCATAAGCATCTAATCATCGAAGTGAAGTTACATTCTTAATTAATTTTAGACTTCCTAATTTCATTACCCGGTTTCGTTTATGTGTTGTGCTACGCTTGAAGATTCAATTTTTCCATAGCGGTAATGTGTCATGTGTCCTTTGAACCTGTTGCCTACAGTCATTCTCGTTTGTCAAATATAGACTTTATTACAGTCATCGCTTGAAATTTTATTCCGAATATAATCAAGTAACTTATATTGTTAGCTATGTTATTTATCATTTAGATTTTGAGGTAGACATTAGTAATTCAGGCTTGTAAACTAAATCCAAAGACCAATTGATCCTAATATGATCCGGTATTATTAGTTTTGAAGCGAAACATCACTTAGAAAGAGAAAAATCTCGAACACATAAATTCTACCATATCGATAACAACGTATAAACGATTCAGAATCGTCACAGCATTTCATGATCCCCAACGTGGATTACGTTTCCCATTCGAATCACATTTGCTACCTTTTACACTCTTCTTAGACTTGTGTAGGGTATCATTTTGTCCGCTCAATCGCTCAATTCAAATAAGGGGACAACCGGTAGGACAGGCTCATCGCATTGCTTGTCCGACTGCCATCTGAGCCCCGGCTTCGCTTATAAATAAAACCGGACGTCCGAGACTGACCGGGTTTCATGTTTTATTTACGGAATTCTGCCCCAAATACGTTGACGTCCTACCATTCCCTCTGAGTTCATTGATTCATTCGTGTTCCGTTACGACGTTTGCTTTTCAGTTTTGGCAGATGAAGAAGCATGTTTATGTTTGGTTTTATACATATAGTTCATGTCAGCGCATCTACGGTAATTGGATAAAGTATTGTTAAGAAACCTTCGCTACAGAACGGGTGATGGTTTCTTAATAAAACAGGCCTCACTTGAAATTAGTTTTTAAAGATTTTTGTGCTCTGAATATTGGGTTGAGTCCTTAAAAATTAAAAAATTCATTTTGATCACTTATCGAGCGAATAAGACGAATCAATCCGCTCAGAAAGAACTCGCTGAATCGAAAAACTTCTTTTGTTTACAAGTCCTCGCTTAGCGAAACTTATTTTCCTTTGTTCGAAGCTTTCGACCTCTTAAAAAATTGCTTTTGTTTTCCATTTTGTTCC
>CACRWG010005021.1:0-12392 GCA_902654985.2 Oryctes borbonicus
AAATCGAAATCACTGAAGAGCGAAGGAATCCTTTTAACGTGTAAACTCAAGCATTTTCCGCTGCCGGACCATGCTACGACGATACTAACTGTCCGAGAGGACTATTTTATGCCGACTAACTCTGATTAGGTGTATTGTCTCCACAAGCATCAGAAACTAATTAGAGTAGAAGTGCTTCTCACATATATAAATTGTCTCCAAAAGGTTTGGCGTCTTCATCTCATTAAAATTAGAAAGAACGTACGTAGGGGGAAATTTGGTAAAGTAAGCATTAAATTATACTCACGTCCCGGCTAAAAGTTTTTCTCCCTTCACAGAGCTCGCAACGACTATGTATCATGGGAGGGATCAATGCTGAAAGTTTCTTTAGCCTACGTAAGAAGTGCTCAGCTAATGCAAGTTTGGAATAAGAATCAGTTTAATTTTTCTGGAAAAGACACAAATCGATTGAAAATGTTTACACAGTTGTTTAATTAGTTTTAAGGTTAGTTCCCTGCTACTTAAAATTAGTTGGTTTTAAACGTTGTCAAAAAAAATGGAAAGAAATGGAAATAATTTTAGGTCTCTTCCTTGGAAATTCAAATGAATTTAAAGTGTAATAGATACAGAATGAAACACAAAACTCTAATAGAAATCGTATTGATTCAATATTTGTATATAATAAAGTCCAATTATGAACCAGAATTTGTCCGGATTCCCTCTATCCTGAACATTCTGCAGGGTTAAGTATAATTAATAATGATAGCAAGGGACAGATGTTTCGATGATGCGTAAGATCCTCAAAGCAGCTTTCCCAGTTTAATTAATTGTGGTGCGCAGGTTGCCGATACTTCCGCGTTGTTTGAGGATAATTTTATATTTTACAGGACTCGCCTTCGAATATTTTTTATTTTTTAAAATCTTTTCCTCTATATTGTTCAAGGATTTGTAGATTATATGCCAAATTTCATGACACTATCCACATGTGCAAACAAGTAAATATTTCCAATACGCGCTTTAAAGAATTAATGAAACTTGGGTTGGTAAAATCAGAAGCCTCTGCGTCTCTCTTATCATTTCCTATTAGATGTTTACAAGAATTATTGATACACATAGGCGTTCAACATTTTTAAAGAGCTATGGAAATACATTGTTATATACTCAGCAACACAGCAGTTGGCAACGCCGACGGTTTTTCCCCGTCGACAGTTAGCAGAGTAGTTTTTTACGCGTGATAGAAGCGGCAAGACACTAAAACGTGCAAAGGGTTAAGTTTCCAGTATTCATAAGTTTAGTGTATTTCGTTAATAAATAAGTAGCAGCCAGCTGTCATTTATTTTTAACCCAGTCCGAATACATTTCATACACTAAACTTGATGACGTGTGTATTACACGTATGTATACGTTAATCTATAAAACAATATTTTCACGTGCATTTCACATTTTTATTGCATGTTTCCCATTGAATATCCAAAGGCACGCTTATCCACATGGTATTCATTTAGACATTCAAGATTCAAGATATTTCAAAAAACGAAAATTTCAAATTGTACGGGAGTTAAAGAAAAAAGTACTTTTTAATCTTCAGATTATTCAGAAAACTAAGACTTACACACGATAAAAAGGACTTTCAAATTTTATTTACTTTTCCAAAAATTGCACTTTCTTCCTTTCACACGGCATATCTAATAGAAACTAAATAGGTTTTCAGACAAGCGCAAATTGAGCATCCTATAGAAATAGGCATACAATAAAAAATCGAGTGTTAAAATTAACATTCAATAGTGATACATATAGATAACTTACGAGTGTAGTTTTGCTTATCATTTTCGCGTGTAAAAAATGGTAAAAGGCATTTCTCATGGATGTTAAATTTTCTCCAAAGATGAGTAAAAATTTTAACATTCATCAGTGTTATTTGTCTACGAACCGTTATATTAGATTGATGTATGGGCGCAAAATTGCAAATTTTACTGTGTATATTATACATATTTACGTAAATATGTATAATAACAGTATACAATGTTTTTAGGTGTAAATATGTAGATGGTTTTTAAATAGAAAAATAGAAATAAATTTAGCTCTTAATTATGTATTTCTATCCAAACATCCTACAAATACATTTACTAGTATATGTAGTCGTCCCAGCTTTTATTTTACAAAATTTACTTCCGTTTAATGTTCTAATCGACGTTTTCTACACTTAACCTTAAAAACTCACTATTAAAACTGATAACAATCTGGCGTAATGCAGACGATGATCTGTAGATAAGTAGTAATAATAATAATAATAATTTATTACCACGTATTGCTGTATAAAAACAGGTATGGACGTCCACAATATACAACATTTGGTAAACAAGATAAAATTGAAACACCAAACAAATAATACTCACAGCTAGCACAATATTTCAATTAGTCCTAAACGTCATGAAAGCTACAATCGGCAATAAACTACTTTGTTTGTCTGAAGAGCTTTCTATCGGAACGAGTCAGCTTTTTATTTCCACAGTTTGTCCCCACAGCATTGTATTGTACTTTAAATGCGGATAAATCAGTGAGTAATACACAATAATTAAATGGTTCACATCCACATTACGCTTTAGTTTTAGCAAAGCAAAATAACCGCTACTTAGTTTTCTGCAAACCATGACGATCTGTTCCAGCCATCCTAGCCTCCCGTCAACAATGGTACCCAAGAATCTTCTATGGCTACACTGCTATGGCTTTACATTTAAATCATGCTTTTAGATACATTCCGTTTTATCTAAATTCAAGATCAACATGTTTTTCATACACCACTCTTTGAAACTATTTATGATACTGTCCGATGATGATACCGCACACTTCAAGCTTTTGCAGTTTAAAACCGATATTGAGTGTATCAAATGCGCAACTCAAGTCGAAAAAGAGACCAACAACCTCATGTCCTCTGTCTAGATGTTCATCAACGTTCTGTACAGGATTCACAGTTGCTGTAGTAGTTGACCTCTGTGATTTATGCCCATGCTGTTCTGCGCAGAAGACGTCAAACTTCTTCAGGAAAGTCTATCAGACATTATCCTCTCAAATAGTTTACTGAACCCAGTGAAAATTGATATTGGTCGATAGTTTTGATGATTAGTTCTATCTCCTTTTTTATGAACCAGTACAATTCTAGCTAACTTTAACGATGAAGAAAACATTTCCTTCTGTATAGACAAGTTAAACAAATAGGTAATTGGCAGAGCAACAACTTCAGCGACGTTTCCAAGTATTTTCGATGAAACTTCGTCTATCCCCGATGAATTAGAACGCTTCAATTTGCGAATATACTGCACCACCTCGTCCTGAGTGTCTGGTTGTAGAAATATTGATAGAGCAATGTAATGGGTTCCCGTGCATTAGTTTTCCTATCTAGCATTTCATTAACCACATTCCAGACCTCCTTCGATGTGTTCGGCGCATGTCGTATTCTTTCTCCGTAGAATTTCTTCTTCAAATACTTAATTTTGTTGTCAAAATTGTGTTTTCGCATTTTATATTCCTCTATCAGGGTATTATCTACATGGTGGACAGTCCAATACAGCGGCTTTAAATCGTTACTTTCTTGTACTATGTCAGAAGTTATCCAGAGTTTAGAACGATGCCTCCGATTATTTATTGAATGTGCTACTATTGGATAACTCAAATTCATTTTCTGAAGAAAAATCTCAAGAAACTTGTCAAATGCAATATCTCTGTCTTCTACATGTATCGGACTTCAATCCACTACTCGCAATAAACGCTTAAGTTTATTAAGATTATTTTCCGATGTATCTCTATAACTTTTAATAGTTTTATCCCTGTTAAATTAATTCTTATCAGGAAGAGCTGATGTCTTTGGCGCGTAATGATCCGCAATGTGATCCGTAAGCATCTCTACTTTATAGGTCAATTCAGCTCAGTCAGTTACCATATAATCAATGGCTGTTCTTATCCTTACTCGATTTACATTCACAGATCCTAGTTGGTTCAAGTAAAGTATTCTTCAGTCCAGAATAGTCAAACACATCATTTAGAACATTTTTTTCTGTAGATAAAAGTAAATTGTCTATATTGAGATCTCCGCATAAAATTGCATGGTCAAACTTATTCGCTATATAAACACAACGATAATAAGAAATATATATATATTCATTATCAGATAGTGGTGGTCTATAAACACAATTTCCGCCTTAAATTATTCAACGTAAGTACACATATTTCTATGTGATTTTCAACTGATAACTACTTAACATAATCTATTTCGGCTGCCAATGAGGCGCAACAATTATTTACATAAGTTGCAACAAAACCAGTCAGATTTATTTACAATTAATTTTCAGGAATAAAATTTACACCGATAAAGTAGAATACTATTGTGTAATCTACTTTATACTGGATCTCGCGCTTAGAGTGTTAAAGTATATTAAGTAACATTTCTTTAAGTATGAACATTTGTAAAAAAGTCTGATACGCTGATGATTCATCATCTTATTTTGACTTTATCATTGGAAAAGATTAAAAATCGCCACCGGCAATCGGAGAAAAAGTAATTAGTAGAAAGCGAAGGCATAAAATATGATTTCTAAACATAATTACATTTGACTGCTGCTTAACTTTTTCCATCAACTTTGATATGTAAATGTAATGAAATTCATAATCCCTGGCTTACTCATATTGAATAAATTCAAGCTCCCAGCAAATATTTCCCTGTTTATTTTTCTGACTACTGCACGAACTTGACACGTACGCAGAACGTGATCCCTTAGTTCTGTTTACCAGCACATCAACATGGGTATTACTTTGTTGATTCCGCCATTTTCCTCTTTTACGTAATACACAGCTTAGCACGAGTTCGTTGTTATGTATTTGGACGCAATAATTTGCGTAGGAGGCAGCTCTTTAGGTCTCTTATATACACCTATCCGTATATGTAACGCCCTACGGCGACCCTTAAAATAATAAACCACAACTTGCACGTGCTCAGTTTGTATGGTAGAACTCTAATTAAATTTAGCTTGTCGAGGCGCTCTCCAGCACAAACAGAGGTACACAGGAGCTCTAGAAACGTATACCTATCGGCAACATAATAAGGGGCGTATTACCTCTTCGGAAAGGCACACTACACAATTTGTTACAGAAGCACTTCTGTCTGGAGTAGCGGTACCTCTTTCTGTTGGATACAACTCCGCCGGTAGTTCTGAAATAATTATAAGCATCAATGAGATAGTGAAAATCGGGTTTTCTTGGTTTCTCCGATATAATTAAATTTAACTAATTGAATAAACTTCATTTTGATTTCGGTTGTATTCGAACTTGAGACACTCGTTTGCGGGAAAGATGCGTAACAAACAATTCATGCGTATATGGTCCGCTGTAAATCCTTAATGTGTGATACAGAAAGCATTGCATTCTGAAGAGGTTGGTGTTTGGACAGCAGCCTCCTGAAGAAGAATTATAGGGCTATTATTTTTCTATGAAACGGTAAATGCAAGAATATATCCTAATAAGAATTAAGAGATGGATATTTATAACAAAATAATGCCACATCTCATAAAACGCTCCGTATTGCTTTGCCTCGGCCTGCACCTCGGCGAGTGAACTTCACGTCGTCCGGAAATGTTAGGCTTTTCCTCCTAAGTAAACAATATACTATTGTATTTTGCTTTATTAATCTTGACTTAAATTATCAAATTAATCATTAAGCTTTGAACAAAAACATATCATTACCATCAAATATATCCAACGTAATTTGAAGATTCACTCTTGATATGATTTAACTTCTAGATGTAATTCTAACCAACATAAAAAAAAATTAAAAAGGACGTAGTTCTCTCGATGACGTTTCTTATTAGTAATGATGCCAAGGTAAAGATTCAGTATGTTTAGAATTCGTGTCTACGCTTTTGGCGTAGTATTCGTAAATTCAAGCATATTTGATATAAGCTAGAGGAATGTGGGTGCTCCAACATGTCGAGTCGCTTTAGGCCTCATTATCGAGTTTTATGTTACAAAACAATTGATTTTCTTAAACTTAGCTTGAATTTTAGTTAAAGGAGTAGTTATTAATGTAATGTAATATAAATAATAAATACATAATGTGTATATTAGAATGTAATAACTTTCTTTCCTTTTAACGGCCATATAAATTCGATCGGTCTGCAACACAAAAACTCAATATTACTTGAACAACATCCGAATTTGTATGATACAAGTCCATCTTAAAAAACAAAAATTACTAACTTTTCTTTCAGAGTTCGGATCTTTGACTGCATTTAGTAACTTATAAAGAATCTTTATTCATTCCAAGGTATTTTTAACTGCGTTGGATTTGTTGCAAACTTTGATGCAACCAATGATTACGAAATTATAAAATTAGCTATTTTTAGTTTCAGTCACGGTCTAACCCACCATCCTCTTGGTGATTTTGATTTTGTTGTAAGATTAGTTATCTGGTCTTAATAATAGAGAAAACACAACTTTTCTCAAATTTGTTGCCCGTCTTCTTTGCCAGGTTGACTTTATTCTTCCTATGTACAAGATTGTAACGTACACGTACCCTTCATATGATACAATGATGTAATGGCAATGACAAATAAAGTAACTAGAAAATTGAAGAAAAAATTAAGCTGAAGCAAATTCTTATAAATCCATTAATTTATTGGCAAATGTCGTATTACGTTAATAATTTTAAGTTGAAGAACTTATAGTACTTATAATTGAACTAAAAATTGATAAATGTAAAAACATAATTTGAAGACACGCCATCTAGTTCTACAGATTGATCAACAACTTGAAAGAGAAAACAGTTACTTAACAAATATAATCAATAACATTTCATAAATAACAGTATTGATTTCGTTTAAAAACTTCATAATAGTCAACCACTCCCACTTTCCGAATTTAGATAATAAGAAATTAATGTTCTTTAAGGAATTAACAACAAAATCGGCAAGAGCTTACTGAATTTACCTTCTTTCAAATACCTCCTCAACTCCCAAAACTTTCCTTACTCTTGCGTCAGTTTATTTCAGACGCTGATCTTCCAATACTTTTTAGACAAAGGGCTAACGCTGCCATCTGCCTCTATTCCTTCTTTGACCGGCTCAATCTTCGTAAACGTGTACAAAGAGAATTGAAAAAAGAATTTCAACTTCGCCCCGAACCCCTCCGTAATTTAGATCGGTAGCAATGTTAATGTAATGATTAAAGGGGGCAGGATAGAAGTGATCTCCGGCTTTATCTCCTCGTTTGATCCCCCTGCTACATCTCTGTCTACCCTTCTATTCGCTTGCTTTATGTTTGGCCTCAAATATTTGATTTAATTTAACGAATCTTAGAGAGGGATATTTTGAGATTATTAAAGCCCGATATCTTGCGTTGCCCTTCTTATTGAAGATTTTGTGGTCGATTCATATTTTTTTGACAAGAAATAATGTAGGCAGTTTTAGACAGAAGACGCTCTTCCACCGAATTCCCGCGTTTGTAAGTACGTATGTATATACCGTGCAACTTTATATTTGGTAACACAAGGTAACGTGCATGTAAAGATGCCTATCTTCAGCGCTGTTTATTTTTAAAAATACCTATTGATAAATCATATGAACCCTTGACACTATAGAAAACAACAATTACGAGACTTGTTTCGGCAAAATTTGCAAATTAGTCAGATGCGACATGATTAGTTTTAAAATACAAAACTGATTTCACAGCATAGGATTAGTTCTATTTTGTGATTTTTACTGGAACGAAACTACAATGCATCAATAATGAATGATTGGATATGAGCAACATATGACTCTCTATTTATTGTCAAAATGTGTGTTTAACCAAAAGTTAATGGAAATTCTTTCTCAAAATTACCTATATCAAAGATAATAAATTTATTTCAAGAAGTACGAGGATGGTATAAAAAATATCTATGTTTAGAGATAGATGGCGCTTTGTGTCAAAATCCGCATTACCTACTATAATGTCAAAATTTCGGGAAGATTCATCAAGTGGTGTTGTTTTGGGAGCTGTTGAAAGTGAGCAATTTTATGCATTTGTGGATTCATGGAAAAGAAAACAATTCCGGTCAATGGTTTGATTTCTCGTCTGGATGGGAAAACGTGAGCAAAAGAGAATTTGGATGCAATTAACAAGAACCATGCACATTTGATAACAACCATCAGATACAGATTTAACGAATTTAAGTGTGGTAAAACATCCATCTTTGATGAGGAGGAACCAGGTCATCCTATTGAGGACGGACGATATGATCAATAAAGTTCATGATATCGTGTTAGCACAATATCATGAACGCCGCACAATATTTCAATTGAACGTGTCCAAAACATCCTTCACAAAAAATTGAGTATGAGTAAGCCGTGTTGAAATTTGCAAGGCATAATCTTAATTGGTTATTTGAAATTGACCGATTCGACGAGAGAAAAAGGCCGCACCTAGTGAAAAAAGATTCTTTAGCATCATGATAACGCTACGGCTCATTCACCGGCAATTAGTCCAGTTACGGTACAAATTTTTATCCACTCCACCATATTCGCCAGATTTCGTCGCCTGTTACTTCTTTCTATTTCTAAACTTGAACAAATAGCTTGGCGAACAGCGGTTCAGTAATCACCGCTGAGTATAAACAATATACAAAGGAAAATAACAACAAAATATAATTATAAAAAAAACGGGAGGTAACATCGAAGTAATCTTCATCTTTGTCCTACCTCGAGAAGATTTTCCTATGTAACTAGAGAAGAGAGGTCAACGACAACGTCTTGGTGGTATGGATTGAATCGTCCTTTTGTTGGATGTTTTTGTGATGAAGAATTTCAATAATCAGTTAATTCAGTTAAATTGAGTTTTGTCACGCCTGATGGCCCGTAAATGAAATGTTTCATGTATTAGCTGAGAATAACATGTAGACAGAGAACCAATCAAATGTCAAATATACGCACAAAATCTAAATTTTGGCGGGAAGGCGTGTCGCTTCCGCTAAAACGCCATGATACGGTAGAATGTTCATTAGAATTAACGATGGTTTTTTTGTAGGTATTAGTTGTGTTCCAAATTTACCAGAAGTTGCTTAAAATTACTCATAAAAGAACTATTAATTAGTTAAACAAATACAACAAATGGAAATGCCTGTATAGCCTAAAATGGAATGATATACTTCGCATATATCTCAGTAATATGTACTAATTATAGTAACAGATGTCACTGTCAAGGACTTATGTGCAAACACCAGTAAACATTTTTTACATTTATATTTCAACATAGGCCAAATGGCCTTAGCTTGGCTATGGTTTTTCCAATTTTTTTATTGCAGCATGAGTTTTGTGCGATTCAAGTCATGGGTTCGGCCGCCTTTACTATATAAGTACAGTTAGAGCGATTTAAATAAAAGACGTCCAAACATTTTCCACCAAATTCCCCGAAAGAACAGATTATTTATACATGGTAATCAAATGGCAGTGAATGTACTACGTGGGAATGTGGATGGAAGTCTAAATCCTAAAAAATCTCTAAATCAGAAACGAAATCTGAGCCAATTATCGATTAAGGCGGTTGTTTTAGGTATGTGCTTACCAATGTTTAAAGTTTGACAATTATCTTGTATTATTCAATTGGTGTTGTAGGTTATTGCCAAGTATTGGTACTGTTTCAATAGTTACGATAGGTAACATCAAGCAAAAACGTTCGTTTTAGCTTGATGTTACGTTATAAAAGTTCTTAAACCTTATTTAGTAATTTATAGGATTTCATTGTTGAGAAATATAATCAATACCATTGCGTATTGCCCCATTTACACAAATCATCAAGCTAAACGTGTATTCTAAACTTTCCTGCTTACTATAATAATAAATAAATATATATATAATATATAAAAATAAATCAATAAAAAAATTAATGCAGTTTGAAATTCGCGCTTTTACACACCCCAGCAAGATAGCTGCCAAGTTTAAGGTTTTGAAATTTCCTAACAGAAAAATTAAAGGAACCGCCAATACTTTCCAATCTGATTTTGAGAAGTTATTCTGTCTAACACATGCCACACAATTGGAAGTTTAAGAAATACCGTCGCTGCAAATAACCAAAAAATAATTAATGGAATCATTTACGGCAAATGTAATGCACTGCTTTCTAACCGACAGGCATGTGTTTTTTGGCACTAAAGGGCGCCAAGAAATGTCTAGCTCGTCGTTTCGAAATGTTGTGGCATT
Source organism: Oryctes borbonicus (assembly GCA_902654985.2). Classification (NCBI taxonomy): domain Eukaryota; kingdom Metazoa; phylum Arthropoda; class Insecta; order Coleoptera; family Scarabaeidae; genus Oryctes; species Oryctes borbonicus. The sequence goes on from CACRWG010005021.1 coordinate 10,200, forward strand.
AACTGTGAAGTGTAAAGTTAAAATACTCTCGAACCACGCTGATGACGCCGGGTAGGCAGAGACATGTCCGTGAGTAGTGTACCTTTTCCCTCCTTACATTGCGTTCGTCGTAAATGTTCATGTGTTCATAGTACATAGGATTACCATTCAGAATACTAAGTTGCAATAGTTGATAATTATTTTTAATTAAGCTCGTAGTTTCCATTAACCTTATGTGAACTACTCTCTTGCCAAAATTGTATATACGAAACAATTAAATACATATGCCAATATCGACCAATTTCGTCGGAAAATACGAACAATAGTCGATGGTGGTCCGATGTCATCTGTTCTCCATTTACCGGCTGAACAAGCACCGGAAACATGCAAAACCGGAGCGAATGAAGTGCACAATATGAACTGGTCTAACACTCCAATAAACATCGGATAACGACGACACACAAATGATGCAGATGGAACCGTTCGTTAACTCCCAATTTGTAAAAGCAAGAAAAGCATTGCTACGTTTTAATTTCTCGCTTTATTTAACGTGGAGTGTGGAAATTTAAAAAAGAAGTAATTAAGCTGATTGCTTTGCTTGCGTTAAAAGCTTTGGTAAGTAATGGATTAGGAAACAAACCAAAAGATTTTATTACAGATACGGAAATTAAAACAGTAAAACAATTGAACTAACTGTGCTATAACAATAACAAGGAGTGTGGGGTATTATGGCAAACACGGACGTGTCGACACACTTCGCGACACACACATTATGATTAAAATCTAAATGATTATTCCTATTGCCAACCGTACGTCAATGATATGCAAAAAAATCTGTGATTTTAACATGCCTTGTGCTATGCCTACTCTAAAGGATATTTACAAGTACTTACCTTTACCGCCTACCTATCCTATAACTAGAACAATGTGAAATACTCGGAACTACAGCGAAGAACGTTGGTCTGTGATACAAAAACATAAACATGTGTTCGTTTTACCCCAATCCATTAACACGGAGTGATTAGGAGGGCCGGTTTAACAAATTTACATTCATTTTCATATAGATGGTTTCATAAGCATCTAATCATCGAAGTGAAGTTACATTCTTAATTAATTTTAGACTTCCTAATTTCATTACCCGGTTTCGTTTATGTGTTGTGCTACGCTTGAAGATTCAATTTTTCCATAGCGGTAATGTGTCATGTGTCCTTTGAACCTGTTGCCTACAGTCATTCTCGTTTGTCAAATATAGACTTTATTACAGTCATCGCTTGAAATTTTATTCCGAATATAATCAAGTAACTTATATTGTTAGCTATGTTATTTATCATTTAGATTTTGAGGTAGACATTAGTAATTCAGGCTTGTAAACTAAATCCAAAGACCAATTGATCCTAATATGATCCGGTATTATTAGTTTTGAAGCGAAACATCACTTAGAAAGAGAAAAATCTCGAACACATAAATTCTACCATATCGATAACAACGTATAAACGATTCAGAATCGTCACAGCATTTCATGATCCCCAACGTGGATTACGTTTCCCATTCGAATCACATTTGCTACCTTTTACACTCTTCTTAGACTTGTGTAGGGTATCATTTTGTCCGCTCAATCGCTCAATTCAAATAAGGGGACAACCGGTAGGACAGGCTCATCGCATTGCTTGTCCGACTGCCATCTGAGCCCCGGCTTCGCTTATAAATAAAACCGGACGTCCGAGACTGACCGGGTTTCATGTTTTATTTACGGAATTCTGCCCCAAATACGTTGACGTCCTACCATTCCCTCTGAGTTCATTGATTCATTCGTGTTCCGTTACGACGTTTGCTTTTCAGTTTTGGCAGATGAAGAAGCATGTTTATGTTTGGTTTTATACATATAGTTCATGTCAGCGCATCTACGGTAATTGGATAAAGTATTGTTAAGAAACCTTCGCTACAGAACGGGTGATGGTTTCTTAATAAAACAGGCCTCACTTGAAATTAGTTTTTAAAGATTTTTGTGCTCTGAATATTGGGTTGAGTCCTTAAAAATTAAAAAATTCATTTTGATCACTTATCGAGCGAATAAGACGAATCAATCCGCTCAGAAAGAACTCGCTGAATCGAAAAACTTCTTTTGTTTACAAGTCCTCGCTTAGCGAAACTTATTTTCCTTTGTTCGAAGCTTTCGACCTCTTAAAAAATTGCTTTTGTTTTCCATTTTGTTCC
>CACRWG010005025.1:0-12329 GCA_902654985.2 Oryctes borbonicus
AAAAGTAAAATAAACTTAAAAATATCTCCTCCAGTAATATATGAACTAAATAATAAATTATTACTCCAATGTTTAAACAATTTCTGCGACAAAAATTTAGACGCTCTGTTGCAAATGTAAAACAAAAATCAACAAATGAGTGATCAGTAATGCGTAGATCCTCCATTGTTCTTAATCACTTCCAATAGTCTGTTATTAATAGATTTATATAAATTTAACACATAATTTTGAGGGATATTCTGCCATTCAGCCACTACTGAAGTTTTCAGTTTCTGTACTGTGAAATATTGACGGCCTCCGCCATAAACGCGACGTGGCAATTCACCCCACATGTTTTCAATAATGTTTAAGTCTGGTGACCGTGCCGGCCACTGTAAAGTTTTCATCTTTTTCTCTTTAAACCATTCGGTAATGGTTTTTGCTTTATGAATTGGCGCGTTATCTTGCCGAAAAACAAAATTGCGCCCGGCCCATTGGTTTCCAAAACGTAGAAGATTGTCACGCAATAAGTCTTTATACGTCACAGATGTCATTTTGTTTGTGCAAAACACTATCCCACTTTTATCGCGAAATCCAATCGCTGCCCATGTCATCACAGATCCACCCCCTAATTGTCTGGTCATTTTCATTTTTGGTTCCTTTCTCAGATCATGATAATAATGCGAGTACTCATCCGGTCCGTCCAAATTAAAACGTTTCTCATCGGAAAATATGAATTTTTCCCATTGTTTCTTCCAGGATACGTGTTCTTCGGCAAATCTCAACCTCGCTTTTTTGTGTTTCGCCGAAAGTGGCGGTTTTCTCAACATTTTCTTCAGTGATATTACCGGTGACGTCTTTAAAATCCTTTGAACATTACACACGCGCGTTTGTACCCCCGCCCGTTCTACAATAACTCTCGCCGACGCAGAAGAATTGGATGCACACCGCAATATCATGCATTTATCGCGCTCACTTACAGCTTTTTACCCCTTTCTATCAAGGATAATTGCTTTTTTCTACACATACTGCAAACACTTTATAAAATATAATTTTTCGTGGTGAAATGTGTACACTTAAAACATTTTCGCTTATATTAATGTAATAAATGCGCAGGGTCTAAATTTTTGTCGCATTTAAAATTCCTATTTTGATCTGAGAAAATCTCAATTACCCCTCATAAAGCAATAAATACCCAGAAATATGTTAAAAAAATGTTATATAATGTCTATAATATAATGTCTATAAACTTTGTTTCGTAAATAGAAACGATACCGCGTCTGTTTTTGTCGGGTAGTGTACCTTCGAATCTTCAAATTGCTAGATATTCATTATTAAAGGAGTTAGGGTGGACAAAGCCTGCGAACCTTTTACAGAGAGTTGCCTGGGTAAGCAAGATAAAGTCTACATACTGGGAGCCTATACGCAGACTTTTAGTTATCCATTTATCGCCATGAAACGAAGTCACTTGTTAGCAGTGCCGGCCTCAGCGAGCGTGAAATAGAAATAGAAAAGTAGATCCAAATGGGTAAATGCTTGCCTGCTCAAGGGAAGAACAATATCACACGTTAATTTACCAAACGAGTTCAGAGTAGAACCATTAAATTGGACGAATGGACGAGGAGACATAATTTTAATTATTAAATTTAGTTACACCGTTATTTAAGAAACACGATATTCATTTAAGAGATTCTATTTGGCCTCATTAAAGAGAGCAACATTAAGATTTACTGCAGCAGGAACATGTTAATTAATTGTTGTTGTGATGCGAATCTAAATATGGCCAAGTAGTACCTTGATTATGTAATGGGGCGTTCAATTGTTACGTATTGTTGTTAGATGTTACCGTGCTGTATGCATCATACCGATAGTTGTGATCCCGACTATTGTAAATATTAATTCTTGAATGTCGCGTTATATTCCCTAATTGAGTCTCATTGATGAATTTTTCCGCTAGTACTGCTAATTTATTATTATTATTATTATTATTATGGTAATTTTCTTAATTTGTTAGCTACGTTCTCTCCTAATTGTCGACCTACTTTATTTAAATTATCATCTGCTTTACTTCCGGCCTTTCTGACGTTGATGTTATAACGCTGGATAATTAACGTGTACTAGATGCACTCGATGCAGGACGATTTTCATTTGAGACAGCGGTATATGTTAATGTTGACGCTACAAGCGATTCATCTTCTATTAAAGATTCTCCCCTGTAAACAACAATAAACATTAGTTAGAACCGGACGGGAAACTAATCGCAAGCAATTTTGAGAATAAATGGAATTTCCCTAATCGTTCAGGATCCGTTGATGGAAAACACTTCCACGCTTAGTGGTTCCTCTTATTGGAATTATAAAGGGACTAGCAGTCTTGTATTAATGGCATTAAATAAATGCGAATAATGAATTTATTTTGTATAGTGTATCTGCTGGAAACGTAATAAAAAATACATTAACAAACAACACAAAAGTATAGGCAACCTCTGCACCACACAAGTTCAATTAATCGATCCGACTGTCTCCAACGACGCCGCATATTAAAACTTATTTTGCAAGTGGGTGTATTACGACAGGAGAAGAAAACAACCAATATTGCTAGAAATGTAAGAGCATCGTCGTAGAAAATTACGAAAACCAAGAAAATACTAGATTTGTCCACTTCTTGAGAAAGGGCATTTAATAGTCGAATCTGGAACATTATTTCACGATCTGCGAGAGGACAGTACCAATCTACCAATCTCCAACATTGTTGCGGTGTTACGACAGTCGTGTACGATATGGATTAGAGTCGTATTGTGTGAAAGCTTGCATTCAAAGTAATACGTAACTACTATGCACGATATCGTTTGTCGTGCACGACCGCAACAAAAAAATTGTACACTTGGAATAAAATGTATCCGGACAGCCAAGAAAGACAGAAAAGGACGCCCTCGGCCCTTCGGAATGTGGGAGAGCGCGCCGTACTGTTTCCTCTTGGGTGTTCGGGTAAAGTATACGTGTGAAAGTAGGCTAAGCAAGTTCACAGTCTGTCCACCTTTACATTACATATTACAAAAGAAGGGTGATTAAAATAAGAAACTGTTATTTTAGATGTTCTGGCTGGTACATTTGAATAATCCTGTATAAGATGTTTCCTTTATTTTAATGTGTATTATATAGTATTATTTAGGTTTATATTAAAAAAATGTTAACAAACGAATACTTGGATTCGTTTTTCTTTTTTGTTTGATTGATACATGTACCAAAATATACAAATTAGTAAAAAAATAATGAATTATTATAACGTTTATTTGTGTTTTATTTTCATTCGCAACTCTTCGTATAATTCCCTTCCTGTTGGTGCAAAGTGTTTTTAACGAATATCTTTAGACGTCGTCATATACAGCGTATTGAAATTGTATGGAATAATAATAATCATGTACAAGAAAACATGCTGTTTGTTACTTCTGTTTCATATAATGTTTGATTTGATAATGCTATTTTCTAGAAGAGGTAAACATGGAAGTATGTTGTAATATGCAGTTCAATATAATTTGATGTTGTGCATTAGACAATAACAAATATCGGGATCCAGACTATTAATCGAGTAAAACACAATATGAAAGTAATAAACTATCATTGTTTACACTTAAATGGATATACTTTTGCCTAGAATTATTCATTTAAAGATCACAATTTAATTTTTAATATCGAAAGCGCCAACATAAAGTCGTGTTCAGTATTCAAACAAAAAAAAATATAACTACAAATTCGCTTAAAATTGCCTAATGGATAACTAATACCCAGATGCAGCTAGGTTAAAATTTTCCTAGTGTAACACTAGGGCACACTTCTTTAGCTACGGTAAAAATACCGTAGCTAAAGAAAACTCAGAGATTTTCATTATTTTATTGTTTCAGCAATTGCTTCGACTGATTCGATAGTCGTGCTATCCATAATTATTTCATTATTTGTAACGTGTAACTGTATGGTGTTTATTGCCCATGTTGTTTGCTTCTTATGCGTATTACATGTGTACACTGCCGTTCAGAGAAGTTCGGTCGGTTGGTAAAAAAACATGAAAAGGTTACAGAAACAAACGAAACTAAAAACAAAATGCAATTTTTTGTATGTACAGGTGAAAAAGACAAAAATAAATAAATAAAATGTTATTCTGGCCTAATATAACATACTGAACATTATTTTTTTTTCATCGAAAAAACCTCCTTTGCTGTTAATCACCGCTCGAACTATTCTAGGCATTCTTTCGATAAGTTTTGTTAAAACGAATTGTGGAATATTAATCCATTCATGTTGCAGAATATTCCGTAAATGTTCTTGTGAAGTTGGGCATATTTTTCGGATCCTCCTGTCCAGTTCATCCCACAACAACTCTATAGGGTTCAAATCTGGGCTTTGTGGGGGCCATGTCATTACTTTCAGGGTGTTCTGTTCTTCTTGCTCCTTTAGATAGTTCTTACACACTAACGCAGTGTGTTTGGGGTCGTTGTCATGCATGAATCCTGATGGCACTGCATGATTCTGGAGTTTTGCAAAATAATTTTCTTTCCTCATTACACCCTGCACTCTGCATAAATCTCCCGTTCCAACAAAGGAGAAACATCCTCACACTAACACAGAACTACGCCCTTGCTTCACTGTAGGCACAATGTTCGGGATCACTTCTCGGTTTTAGATCTTCGGACATAAACTCGTCGATTTTGCCCAAAAACCGCAAACTTTAACTCGTCACTCCAAAGCACGTGTTTCCAATCATCTAACGACCAATCTAGATGAGAACGGGCCCACTGTAGCCGTTTTCCACTGTTGCCCCGACGTAATAAGGGCTTTCGAATGGCAAGGCGTCCATGAAAGTCCGCTTATTGAAGTCGACGTTTTACCGTACTCGCCGAAACTTGTTCTTCATGGCCGTGATTGACTTCGGCTGCTATTTGTGGCGGTGTTAATTTTCTATTGCGTTTGATTAATAATACAATTCTCAAATCTTCAGCTTTTGTTGTTTTCCTAGATGCTCCAGGACGAACACGATTTTCTATAGTTCCAGTTGTCCAATATCGCTTGCTGATGTCATTTACTGTTGAACTTCTCATATTTATTTTTTCAGCAATTTGTCGCCCCGAATATCCTTCTTCAAACAGTGTAATAATGCGTGAACGTTTTTCTACACTGGTAGGCTTGCCACGTGCTATTTTGAAGTAAATTTTCTTAAAACTTTCGCGCAGAAACGACAGATGCACACCAACACACGTTCAACAGTTAAATAAAGCAAATTTATATCTTTACGCCTGCGATAAATAAACAAGAATGATACTGCGGTATATTTCCTAAATGTATTGTTCGTTAAGAATCCCCAAACGACCCGTTTCAAAAGATCGGTACTTCCGAGAAATTCTTGGAATGATAATAAAAGGGACTTTATTGTGGTTGTCGCAATATTTCTACTTTACATAATAATTTATGGCTTTAGTCCCTTAGAAAAGAGTGTATGCTTAATATTTTTCTAATTTTATGTAATAATAATTGTATACAGTGTGATATAATAGATTTTTATTGTATGACCGAACTTCACTGAACGGCAGTGTACATGTAATACGGCATCCAATAGACAGGTATTGTCCAAAAAGATGTTATCACTCGTATCGTACTACATAATTTTTAATTTTCCATTGTTGCAGACTAAATATGGCCACCCGATTTACTTCGAAAGGCAGAAGGAAGGTAGCACGTTGGATAGAAGTATTTGGGTCACCTTCAATAGTTAGAAAAAAATTTCAGCAGTGGTTTCAGAAGGACCCGTTTAACCATCCGTCGATTACATGAGAAATTTGTGCGCGCAGGATTTGCGAACAATAACTGTAAAGGAAACAGTGGTCGTCCCAGAGGTATTCGAACGGATAAATAGAGTGGGCCAACGTGTCTGTACAAAGCGAACGTCGTTTGTTTAATTCATAGTATGTCGGGCGTACAGAAGCGCAAAAGACCACCATCGTTTGTACATGTAGAAAAGTATATCGGTAAATTTTCAGATTTATTATATATACACTACCGTTCATATATTTGGGGACGATTAAGAAAAACTCCGAAAAATAAGCAAAATTGAAATATTGACAATTGATTGTGTTTTATATGGAAGAGTATACATTTCTATATGCATGAACGTAATTTACAACAGTATTCTCTTCTATCCCATCAAATTTATAACGCATTTATATTCTACCGCAGCCTCAGGCAAAATCCCTCTTAATCCCTTTCATGGGGTTATAAACGTAAACTTGAAAATATTATCGAATATTTCGACAAAGGAATAATGTGAGATTCATAGAACACTTAGTACAACAAACAAAGCAGATATCGTCTTATATTTAAAATAAAATCGATCTTGATAGTAGTTTTGTTTAAATTTAACTATCGTAATAAACGGGTGGTGCTGAAATGGCAAAACGAAAAGAAATTTTCATCGAAACGCGTTCTGCTATTATTACTTTACGTAATGAAGGATACTTACTGGTAGTTATTGCGAAAAAATTAAAAATATCGAAAAATGGTGTATTTACAACATTAAAACGGGTGGCGGAAACGGGTTCTTTGGCTGATAAGAAACGTTCGGGGCGCAAAAAGAAGACAACAGCTGCTGAGGATCAGTTCATGGTTCTTGTTTCAAAAAGAAACAGATTCCTAATGGCTCTGAAAATAACGCAACAAGTCAATGTTTAACGAAGAAATCCTATTCCGCATTCCACCGTGAAACGAAGATTAATTGCGGCAGGCTTAAAGGGACGAGTAGCTACCAGAAAACCGCTTTTGAAAGTTCAAAAGCAAAAGATTTCGGTGGGCACAAGAACACACACTAGACATTCGAACAGTGGTGCAATGTGCTGTGAATAGATGAGTCCAAATTTGAAACATTTGGCTCCAAACGGAGGACGTTTGTTAAGCGACAGGTTGGTGAAAGAGTTACTGAACAATCTATTTTACCTACAGTGAAGCACGGTAGAGGTAACGTACTGGTTTGGGACTGTTTGGCGGGAACAGCTGTAGGTGATTTAGTAAAAATATAGGGAATACTTCGTAAAGAGGGCTATCTCAAAATATTACAAGAGAATGCTGTATCAAGTGGGGAACGATTACGAGGTCGAAATTTTACGTTTCAAGAGGATAACCTAACCCTAAGCATTCTTCTCCTATATGCAGAAACTATCTAGCATCTCTGGAAGAAGAAGGTCATTTAAAAAGAATGATTTGGCCCCTCAGTCTCCTGACCTGTCGCCTATCGATTAATATGGGATGAACTGGACAGAAGGATTCACCAAAAAGGAGTGACTAATTCACAAGATTTATGGAGAAATCTCCAGGAAGCATAGACCGAGATCCCAGCAACATTTTTGGAATCTTTAACTCTAAAAATGCCACTAATATGTGCCGCAGTAGTCAAGTCAATGGGTGGACATATAGACGAAAAATCCGTATAGACATAATTATAATAATTATAATCGAATTTAAAAAAGACTATTTTTTAATCATCCCCAAATATATGAACGGTAGTGTATATTATGATGATGCTAAAATAGTGCGTAAAGTTTGCGACAAACGGTTATTCTGCTGGCACAAGTACCACCGTACAAAGCATGTCGATAGTATACAGCACACAAATCAAAAAAGTGGTGTGCCATCGACAGAGCAATTTATGTTGGATTTACTGTCCATGTTTCTCGAGTGTAGGTTGCAACTTCGCCTACTGAATACAAAATGGTTTCACGACTTCTAGAATAAATACAATTCTAGGTGGGAGGTAATATCTCGGACAACGTTACGCATGTATCTACCATCTGTGCTCGAAGATAAGGAGAAAAAGCCCTAGTTAAAGATAAACGGCTATGGTCATTGTCAGTGACTGTAAAGGAAGCAGTGGACGTCCCAGAAGTATTCGAACGGAACATAAATGTTCAAGGCATAATGATTAGGAGGCCAAGAAAGTCAATTACGAGATACCACATTCAAATGATGCACGCCCCTTCTGATACTGATAAAATTGCTCGTGTACGAGCTGCAAAAGTGCTATTTTTGAATGACGAACATGTAGTCTTTATATCGGATTAGGCCGACATTTCATGTCAGCAGCAACGTGAATAAGCACAATCCCCATGATCTAAGAGAGCACACTCGATCCTCTCCGAAAGTTAACGTATGGTGTGGCATTTCGAAGTTTGGAGTAGTTGGTCCATATTTTTTTGATGATCAGACTGTAACGGAAGATTCTTCCCCTCCGTATCATAACATCTGGTTACTTTCAGCAAGTTGGTGCACCACCGTATTATTCCTTAACGGGGTTCGATATTAACTGGATGAAACAGGAAGAGCTGGAACTTTAGCTTGGCTAGCGCGGTCACCAGATTTGATTCCCTGTTCAAACGCCTTCAAAAACGCATAACCTTGGTTGTGCACTCTGTACCTACGGGAATGTGTGAAAGAGCTATGGCCTGTACGGTAAAAAGATTTCACAAATGCATTGAGAACCAAAGAATTTAAGTCGAAAGAGCTTCATTTGGATTTGTGTACATAGTGTGTGTTATGATGTTATTAAAATAAAAATCAATCCCATCTATGTGGTAATATTGGTAATATGGTAATATTTTTGGACAAACCTGTAATATATTCAAAATAAAAGTATTATGTATTTATTTGTGTTGTTTTATTCATCTTTCTTAAATTTTTTTTGCTGTCAGTATGTATAAATGATTTTTATTCTTATAGGTATTACATGGTAACACTGTGTCTCAGCGAAATTTGCATTTACAACATTATGCAGCGTGTTTTACAAAAAGGAATTTCATATTCATTACGTATTTAAAATGGGTACTTTTCAAGATATTTGGAAAATGCCCGTTGTAACACAATTTTCTTCCAAAACAAGAGAGTATCCATTAATGGATGTAGCTTATGTAGTTTTTTTTTTAATTCCGTTCAATTTTGACGATATCCAAGTTAGCTACGACGCTTACGGAACAATGCAACAGTAGGAAATGGACGGATTATTTTAAGTAGAAAGTAGGATGATGGTATATGGAAATAATTTGTACAACTCGGCGTACTATTTCCTGTAATAATTGACCAAATTGTTGCTAGCCCCTTTAGGAGGGATAAAGTTCGAAAATTATAAAAATCTATGTTCTCGTTCAACGTTTTCCTCATAATCCGTCAGTTTTTTGTTTTCAATGAGCCCTCTGTATATATACATATGGATATAAATTCTGGGTTGGCGGTTTTTAAATTTCGCGGATGATTTAAGCAGGTGGTTCCGACAATAAAAAACATGTTTACCGAATTTTTTACCGTAATGTTTGCGAACATGGGTAAAGCTAGTGTTACAGACACTGCCAACTAAATCATCCGCAGCGTCACCAATCCTTTTTCAGGAAAAATTCCTATTTTCCCCAATCTGAGTATTGTGAATATAATTAAACAGAGTAGTTAATCTTCGCATATATCGTCATTGTCAGCAGCTCCAGAGCAATGTTTTGACCGACCATGTAACCAATCATGAGTTCTATAACTGATCAATATATTGCTCCGCTTTGTGAAAGGAAAGCAACGATATAAGCATAAACGAAAATGTAATCTTAAAAAATACGTATTAAAAATTTAAGAAATTTCAGGAATAACGAAAAATATGTTTCTATTCAACATTAGTTAACCAATGAAATTGTAGAAGCTAGATTTCATTGGTTTAGGAAACACCAAGGATTCTAGGATATTTACAATTCCAATTAGTAGAAATTAGGAACTTACAGCCAATTTCTTCCCTTTTCCCAGGCATTTCATTTTTTGATTCGTAGACAATGGGAGAATGCCCACGGGTTGGCAACACTGATCATCCCTGAAATCGAAGAAAAGAACCCAAATGGATTAATATTTTAATTTTTGAACAATTATCTAAATTTAAATTCACGCAATTAAACAAAAAAAAAGGGGTAACCTCCAAACAGTACAGTATTTTATTAAAACTCAATGTACATATTTTACAGGTTTTAATCTCGTGACAGTGCCGTCAAGTGACGTACCCTTAAGAATTTTCAAGAATGTTCAGGGCTATCCTTTTGTATGGTTCGCGAGGTGTTGAAGAGTACTGATGTGATACTGATTTCATACTCTTAACATACGAAATTATTCCCTTAGTTCGAAGAGACTAAAGTAATAGATAAGAACGAGATTCGATGTACAAATACACCTAACATACAATGTGTTCACTGTTTACTTTAAAATAACTAAACGGATGTTTTGTTTATTGATTTTTTAATCAGATTCCGTGTAGTGGGTAAAACTGATCATCAGCAATCATTAGAATCCTCCCATAATCAAAAGAGATGTCAAGTCTTGGAAATTGTCACGTGTCAAATAATCAATGCGATTTGATAACAAAAGCAGAGCCCGAGATCGTATCCTGCCATATGGAAGATTTGGAAGAGGTTGGCCAAAACATTAAACAAGAACTTTGCGACAACTACGAAGACGATGATTGCTTCGTTATTGACTGCGATACTTACGGAACTCACGGTAATCTTGTGAACGTTAAACCGGATCTGGAAGGCTATGCAGTGCAAAATTTAGTTTTCTCGAATGAATTCAAGGAGGAATCAAATACTCTACGTAAGTAATTAAACCACATTTCTTCATTTTGCATCTGTAACTTTGCTCTTTCTGTAGGCTGCGAGGTATGTGGACATGATTATGATTTGTATTGTTCGAAATGCCCTATGTTGATCCGCATCTTGGATGCTAATTTATCGAACAAAATCGAGGATAGAATAAAGCAGACATTACCGAAGGATTTGCTTGATATCCGAGAGATATCTTCAGGTGCCATAGGAGTCATTGCATTACGTGCAATACCACAAGGAGTTATCTTTGGTCCATTTGAAGGAGTAGTTCCTATTATCGAAGGAAATACATCAAAATGGAAAATAAACGAGGGAAAGTTGGATTATTTGGAGGACCCAAAATACCTGAACTGGATGCACAACATTAGGTATTCTGATGAGCTGTTCCTTCGAAATTTAATGCCATTTCAATGCGAGGACCAATTATTTTATCAGAGCACGCAGTTAATTGAAGAAGGAGAAGAAATGTTGGTGTGTTTGGATAATAGCAATTCAAAGGATGACGATTACATTCAGCTACCAGTTATTAAAGAGGAGCTTGAGAATGTTTACGCTTGTACTTTCTGCTGTTTGGGATTTTGTTCAGTTACATTTCTATTGAAGCATAATACCATATGCCAAGGGAAAAAGGGCAAAGATGCGTATTTGCAAGGTTAGTTTTAATGCAAGAATACCTACAAATAAATATTTCTTTTGCATTATTGAAAATTCACAGATGTGACCATTGCGCAATGTCAATATTGCAATATCTATCTGCTGGGAGAGGAGCTTTTCGAGTATCATTCGGCCCCTTGCTGCACAAGCAAAACAAAGTAAGATATAAATAAATACAATTTTTTTATGTGCGGCGACGGACCAACGGGGTGTATGAGTGTATGTTTCAAAGCTTGTTATAACGTAAATACTGGTTAACGCTTCTTTATCTATTTGGGAGCAAGATTTTTCGGCTTTACTTAGAACTACCAGTATATTTCTGCGTAGTATACTTCTTCATCTTCCGACACACAACAATCAGGTGTTGCATCAGTTTGTAAACCAGAAACCCCATTTGGGGAATCCTCACACCCCGGTCTACGTTACACACTTAAAGAAAATCTCATAAACGTTTTGTGTTACGTCGTCGAGAATTTATAATGTTGGATGCGGTAATTGTGATAAAGCTTGTATTGGGCAGTTCATTGTATCTACGGTCGATGAACACCGAGTTCAAAGAACACATAGCTCACTACTACTATGGCAAAACTGAATCGCCGAGTATGGCGCAACACATAAATAATAAACCGGGCATAATATTAAATTAGAAAGCTTCAAGTTAATTGAGAACATAACTTTGCCCCGAGCATTAGATGGTTGCGAAACCATTTATATGAAAAAGAATATAAATCTGTTAAACAAAGAGGTGTACCCACTTGGCCACACATCTCTGTATGTAAAACGGACACATGTTTACTATTTGATGAGACAAATAAGAACATTTCTATTTAATTTCGTGAATTTCGCATGTTTTAGTGTAGATGGTAGAAGTAGTAAATATCATTTAGAGTAGGAATAGTGGCATATTAAAGTTAAAATCTTTTTCTCATATTCGGTCGTACGGTTGCCAATGGGAATCCAGGAATTCCCGAAACATATATTCCGACTTAATAAAATAATTTGTGTTGTGAGGAGTGCGCCGATACTTTAGTGTTTACAT
>CACRWG010005026.1:0-12327 GCA_902654985.2 Oryctes borbonicus
GATAATGAATACTGGGTACATTAGTCTTTGTTTGTGTTTATATAATTTGCCGACCTACACGGGGATCACCGTTCAGTGATTCTCGATCATGCCAACACAAGGCATATTCGATTAAAAACTGAATAAATTTGATGGCTGAAGTTGCTACTACATCCGGTTTATAGCCCAGATATAGCGCCACCCAATTACCAATTTCCTTTTATGGCTTTTCTTTTCTCCACCATAACAGCGTGAGGCGAAAAGGTAATATCGTCAGGGTTTATTACTTACCTAGAAACCACCTCCAAGTAACATAGGTTCAGAAAAGGACGGCGCAGTTAGTATACGAGAAACTTGCTCAAGGAGTGTATTTCGATTAGATCCAAGGGAATCCTGTAAAGACGTTTTTAGAAAAAAAAATCGCGGGACAGAATAATTTTATTTTTAAAATAAACATTTTTGCATCAATTTTACATTTCCCCCAATTCTGGTTTTCAAGTAATGACGCCACCGATAATTTTTTTAAATGGCCACATTTTATTCTGAATTGTCTAAGTGGTACGTCAAAATTTTAATATCTGGCGTAACAAATGTTTTTTTTTATTAACAACAGAAAGCAAGACATGAAACGATTGTTTCCGATAAATCAAATATTCCGTTGAGGATGGGTACAAACCTTGTTCTACGAAAAATATCTAAAATTAATTGTAAAATCTAAAAATATACAAAGTGTTTTGTTACGGGGTTCGAAGTTGATACACGTAGCACTTTTCTGATCAAGGCTATTCTATATCTTTTTCCTTTTAATTTTTTTTTAATTTTTTTAATATTTCAAGATTTAATTTTTTAATATTTCAAGGGTATAAAATTATCAAATCCGAGCGATTCCTGATCCATTTCTTTATCCCAACCTTATATAAATATAAAAATTAAACCATTTTAACACGTCAATCGATCCTGGCAGGACGTGGAGATTGTTTTCATCGATACAGATGGTTTACGAAATTTGATATGGCCTATAAAGTTAACAGCTGATTTTCAATTTCACATATTCTTCGGAATCTACAATCTTTAAAACAGAATCCTTTATTAAGAACAACTCGGACAACAAAATACAATGCAATAAATTAACGTCAAATAAATTACTACGTCAGAATCAAAGCGTAAACCAGATCATTGGAACGCCCTCAAATGTGAAATCTTCAATGAATATAAGTTTTTACGTAACACTTGTTACATATACTAAATTAATTAGATCACTGATCGAAACGTTTTCTTTTTCTTTCTTTTTGTGCTACACCCTCTTTGCCAACGTATAGTATGTGTAACACCGTTCGTTTTTTATCCTTATCTAAAATAGAATCAGCGCACCTAGTAGAGAAAAAAATGGTATAATGGGCGTCAACCAATTATTAGATTAACCAGCACAAAAAGGGTCCACAACTACTTCATTTCTATACAAACGCAACTGTACGGTTCTAGGTGAAAGATTACGCGTTTTACTGCAAGATCGAATCCCCCGTACCTATCCCTTTCAATATTTCGTTTTAATTACATTATCGGATCCGTATAATTTAAATTTATTACGACGTCGATAAGCGATCTGTTGATTTTAGATATTATTAGTACACCGGAAAAACTGCCATAATTACATGCCGGCGGAGAAAGCTAAAACCACTAATCATTGTTAATTTTCTAATGTAAATGAACGTGAGTGACTGCGGTAATCTTAGTTATTAACCGCGAGAAATAAACATACATATTATGTATGTATAATATATACGTATGCCTGTGTTTGTGAACCACTTTACATATTTATTGTTTTGTTCACATCGATAATGCGAATGTTTATGTAAGAGTATGATTTATTGCACATTTACTGTCGCTTATATAAGGTGCATTGAGATGTAAAACGTTGAGATATAAAATCTGCGCGTATTCGTGACTAATTGAAGATAAAATTATTGGTCAATTTTCACGAAAATGCTGTAACTGATCGATGGTTTTAATCCTTACCGTATGTTACAGTTTTTGGTCGCTCCGAACGTTCATCGATAACCAAGCTGGTACCACCAAACTGCCCAAAATTGCGCTGTTGCGAATGATGGTGTAGCATCCCCGTAATCATCGGACTTGATTTTCGTAGGCGCAAAATTTTAATAACCACTCGATATTCGATTTTTTCCATTTTTACCATAAACCATAAACTCAGAAACCATTTATTTAATCAAAAAAAAAAAATATACATAAAAATATTTTCATTTGAAGGGGGGAAAATACATTGTAAGGTCTAGGTTTAATTTTATCAATGTCTTTCGAGTGTTAAGTTAGTTTTTTCAAATGAAAACCTATATTTTTTTAATAAGTATGTTATTGTCCACGAAAAAACAAATAACTTTTATCTGAAACTGCTTGTCGCTCAACATATAAAAATGTCTTTTGTAAAACAAGACGTTCGCTCACCCATGCCGTCGTTTTCAATCTCGGTTCCTTCTTCCAACACCTGTACCTGTAGGGTAGCGTCAGTCAACTCTTCGATGCAAAATTCTTGTGCATCAGATCAAATAAATTTAACTCATCCTTTGTTTTGTCACTGTTCTCCCTCATTAGTTTTGCAAGCAGTTCACTCAAAGGTATCGGGTCGTTTTCATTATAATGTACGCTAACATGATTACTACTCAAAATTCAAAACTAGGAGCATCGTCATTATTTCAGCCATGACAGAAATCATAGCCGCATACAGAGATGATTGTGCTACTTGCGAATGGTCAAAATCGCTTAAACATGGTCGAGAATCATCCCCGTCCAGGTCAGCCTGATTGACTGATCACTTCCGATGTTATTCAATGAATTAAATGTTTGGTACTGCAGGATGCAAGATCAAAGAAGCGATAATTAGCAGCTTTATTAGGAGTTTCACAAACTACGGTTTTCAGAATTCTACTCAAGTCACTTCCTCTGCTGCAGGAAAAGTAACATCTAAGTAAGTGTAAGCTTAATAAATCGCGCCGGAAATTCTGTTAAAGTAAAAGGGCGCGGAGAATTAACGACAACTCACCAATCCACAAATCAAGAGTTTCATAAACTATCGTTGGCTTCATAAAAATTGACCATCAACCTTATAGTCCAGATCTAGCTTCTTGTGGCTATTTTTTCGTTTCCAAATCTCAAAGAGACATTAACATTTGTATCCAAAAGCAAGGGACCTATATTAAAAAATAATTTGTTATTACTTTTCTAATTCTTTTTTTTGCCTGGTTGCAAAATCACCAAAGAATGTCATCTTTTCGCACATGTTCCTGAGTGTGATGGAGCATTGTCTACCATCAAAACAGCCTCAATGGAAAGACCATGCTGCTTTAATTCCATCCAAGCGTTCTTTTGATTCTTATAATATACAAGGGGACCTTGATATGAAATAGTTCAGAACTCCTAATCGGACCGAGAGAAGAGGAGAATCCCCGATTTGAAGCTCGGATAAAACGGATAAATTTCGAACCAACCTCGAATAATCCGGTATCAAAAGTTATATTTGCTCGGTTAATATGGAGCTTTGGTAAGCGCAACTCGGATAACTGGAACTGCATTCATGTTTAGATTCTGGCTGATGATGTGGCAAATTCCTATAATTATTACTTAAATTAGATATTTTATCTTGATGCTGCCGATCCTATTGGATTTTGTTCAGTTTCAATATAGTTCAATTCTGCATTGACTCCTTCTTGTAGGGCCGGATGAAAATATTTTGGTTTCATATTGGCTTCACTGTACACACTGTAAACCAATGCTTTTTTTTTCAAAACAAAGAAAAGCACGACTCACATAGATTTGAATGAAAAGTTAAAAAAATAACATTCTCGATGTTAGTTTTACATAAAATCTTCTCCACAAACTACTTGAAGATGTAAAGGATTCCAAAGAATATAAAAACCTTCAACAATCTCAGTAATTTAATCCGATGCGACACCATCGCACCATCGCCTTTTATACAAGACAAGAGTCTTAATTCCTTAATTGCTCGACTAATTCACTCACATCGCCGATTTAAATTTCAATTCCGCGTGGGAGCGCAAATGAGTTCGCCCAGATTAAATCGTCCGCGAGCTCTAGCGCAGTGTCCGCGTGTTGGTGCAATTATTCGCGATGCTAATTTATTAAATCGGGCGTTCGAACGACTCAACTAAACGGCGAAACCTTACGGTTTATGGACGGTCGCTGCTGTAGCGTCGTCTATTTTCGTTCTGCTCGTTGTACGTTAGTACTTACGTACTTACCAGTGACGGCTCGTGATTAATTTTTAATCCAAAACGGGTAGTATAAATAAATATCAAAATAATGAGATGTATAAAAGTGGGGTAATGCAATGTTATTAAATTTGAAAAATTGTTTTCTCTAATTAAAAGATAACTTTGAACTAGTTTTGATTTTGAAATAAAATTTTAACGCCCCAATATTTGAAATTACGTTTTAGCGAAATACATTGTGACGAACCATACACTGCTGCTGCTTCGCGTCAGAGGGCAGGAAGCGCAAACGTCATGCCAGAACCGACTATATAAACCGCTCAAATTTTCGTTTCAACAGACCTCTGTTACATCACAGGGACGGCTCACCCTTAACAAGATGTCAGGAAGATAGTCCACTATCGGTTTGATTTCACGAATCGACGGGGAATATTTTCCAAGTCCGTGAAAGCTCTCTATCATCAGTCTAATAATGAAATTTTAGGCACTTGAATGTAAGCGTGGCCTTACCAACTTACAATTAGTTAACAATACATGTTCGGTGTGGCCAAGAACTGCAATCAACAGGTGCTTGACGAATTGTTGAATTAAGGTTAGAGAGATAGCAGAAGCTGTGGGCATCGCGAAGGAACGTATTAGGAGCAAAAATGCATTTTGGAGTTTTGGGGTCGATTAATATCTGCAGATGAAACTTGGATACACCAGCACACTCCTGAAGTTATGAGACAGTCGAAATCGGTTGAACCAGCTCCGAAAGAGGGGAACACTATTCCATGAGCCGGTAAAGTGATGGCGACTGTTTTTTGGGATAGACACGGGGCTGTGTTAATCGATTATCTTAAAGAATGAAAAACGATAAGGAAGTGATACTTCGGATCATTACTTGAGAAGCTGAAAGCAGATTGTTTTGTTTCTCCAAAATTTCAGCGGTCACCATCGCAAAAATTCACAAATTGAATTTCGAATTGATAGACCCACCCCATTCACCAGATCTGGCCCTTAGTGGCTATTCTTTTTATTTCCTAAGCTCAAAATTTGACTCGGAAGGCAGACATTTCCATTAAATGAGGAGACCATCGCAAACGTCTATTTTGTAAAGCAATGTGCTAATTATTATTTAGACGGATCAAAGAGATGAGAGCATCGCTGGAAAGATGTATTGACTTACTTATGTTGAAAAATAAAACTGAATTTAACAAAAGAAATACTTGTCTCTAAGTGATGACGGTTCAGCTCGAACCCTTGAGTTTCTTAAGAGAAACCGCCACTGGTATACACGTAATTCAAAACGCGCAACCGGTACTATCACCGAAGTAACTACTTAACTACTTACGATTAATTATGGGTGTGACCATAACATCTAAAGAACAAAGTCGATTTATCGAGAACGTGTATACGGTAGGTGAACACACGGAGAAGGTAATTCCGTAAGAAGTAATAGCGTGCTAAGGTGTTAAGGTAATTTTAAATCGAGATTATTGTTTTATTGTGAAGATTAAGGCTTCCGAACGAGATAAATCGAAGAGATACACGAGGATAATATATAATCTAAGCTTTTCTTCTCGATTATAAATTGGTAAGCAGAACCATTTCTCGTAGTATTGAAAATGGTTCATATTTAGAGAAAAGTGCTTCAAATATGTTAAAATATGTTTCACAGTCAACCTAGTTCAACCATTTTTCTACCGGGTGACATTGAAAAAACTAAAATGCATAATACCATGCGACAGAGGACCATAAAATACGTAAAAAAAATAGGAAAATCCTTTGGAAATAGGACATTTTCTTCATAATAGGTTCTTATTGTTTACTTACATCTTTCCATTGTTGGTTTCGAAATCTAAAATGCTCAAAAATGAGCAATAAACGTGTCTCATTAATATACATCTCATATTCATTCTTAGTAGTAATTATCAAAAGACTTGTTTATTTAAAGCTATGATTATTCCCATATTTATCTCACCGTTATTACTAAAACCCAATCCTTTTGCTACTGGTATACTGCCAAGCGAAAACGTAAGCAAGGTTTAGCATTTAATTTCTTCAAGAACCTTCAATAATTTAAGACAGTCATAAACCATTCTATTGGTTCATCGTTTCACAAACATGAATTTTTATAATTTTTCAATTTTAGGCAAACCAACTTACTTTAATTGGCTTCCATTTATAAGAGACGACTTTTAACCTCCAAAAAAAAAAACAATCCATCATAATAACACACCCTTTCCCTTTATCAACACCGTTAAAATTCCTTCCCTGATTAAATTTCCGCTTCACACCTACCCTTGGTTTTAATAACGGTGATGGCGAAACAAAAGTGTACCGCAAGACCTAATCTTTGCTAATTATGCGATAGATCAGATAAGGAGCTGCGAATAGGTGGATGGAACAGCTGAAAATCGCCAACCAATTGTTTCTAATGGTACCTGCTATGTCGACCCGTGTCGATAGCAATCGCTTGTTATCCTCTGAGAGATTTTGTTTTACAAGCACGTGCTGAAAGAAGCGATTATCTTTGGAAATTGTTTTCGACGCCTTTTTGTTTAGTAAGCGGTATCTTCTCTTCTTTCTTTCCTAATTTGGATGAGGTGTCTGTTATGGACTTTTTAACAGATTAACAGTGTAACTAGATTTACGTAGTATGAGATTTCTCGGATTTAAATTTAAATAAAAATATAACCGTAAATGGAATTTATTCGAACATCACCGTGACGTCTTGTAGTAAAGGTAAGCATATGACAAATTAGAAGTAAATATTGGGATAGGTTTGGCCATATCTTGTTCTTAGTGATCAATATTCAGCGTGTGAGGTAGCTGGTAAGCACTAGGAAACTAAAAGGATTCATTACGCCGTAAATTTAATAAGTATGTACACTGCCGTTCAGTGAAGTTCAGTCATACAATAAAAATCTATTATATCACACTGTATACAATTATTAATACATAAAATTAGAAAAATATTAAGCATACACTCTTTTCTAAGGGATTAAAGCCATAAATTATTATGTAAAGTAGAAGTATTGCGACAACCACAATAAAGCCCTTTTATTATCATTCCAAGAATTTCTCGGAAGTACCGATCTTTTGAAACGGGTCGTTTGGGGATTATTAACGAACAATACATTTAGGAAATATACCGCAGTATCATTCTTGTTTATTTATCACAGGCGTAAAGATATAAATTTGCTTCATTTTACTGTTGGTGTGTTGGTGTGCATCTGTCGTTTTTGCGCGAAAGTTTTAAGAAAATTTACTTCAAAATGGCACGTAGCAAGCCTACCATTGTAGAAAAACGTTCACGCATTATTACGCTGTTTGAAGAAGGATATTCGGGGCGACAAATTGCTGAAAAAATAAATATGAGAAGTTCAACAGTGAATGACATCATAAAGCGATATCGGACAACTGGAACTATAGAAAATCGTGTTCGTCCTGGAGCATCTGGGAAAACAACAAAAGCTGAAGATTGGTGAATTGTATTATTAAGCAAACGCAATAGAAAATTAACAGCGCCACAAATAGCAGCCGAAGTCAATCGCGGCCGTGAAGAACAAGTTTCGGCGAGTACGGTAAAACGTCGACTTCAACAAGCGGACCTTCATGGACGCATTGCCATTCGAAAGCCCTTACGTCGGGGCAACAGAGCAAAACGGCTACAGTGGGCCCGTTCTCATCTAGATTGGTCGTTAGATGATTGGAAACACGTGCTTTGGAGTGACGAATCAAAGTTTGAGGTTTTTGGGCAAAATCGACGAGTTTATGTCCGAAAATCTAAAACCGAAAAGTAATCCCGAACTGCATTGTGCCGACAGTGAAGCAAGGGCGTAGTTCTGTGTTAGGGTGGGGATGTTTCTCCTTTGCTGGCACGGGAGATTTATGCAGAGTGCAGGGTGTAATGAGGAAGGAAAATTATTTTGCAATACTCCAGAATCATGCAGTGCCATCAGAATTGCGTATAATAGGCCGTAACTTTACATTCATGTATGACAACGACCTAAAACACACTGCGTTAGTGTGTAAGAACTATCTAAAGGAGCAAGAAGAACACCACACCCTGAAAATAATGACATGGCCCCCACAAAGCCCAGATTTGAACCCCATAGAGTTGTTGTGGGATGAACTGGACAGGAGGATCCGAAAAATATGCCCAACTTCACAAGAACATTTACGGAATATTCTGCAACATGAATGGATTAATATTCCACAATCCATTTTAACAAAACTTATCATGTTCAATATGTTATATTAGGCCAGAATAACTTTTTATTTATTTATTTTTGTCTTTTTTACCTGTACATACAATAAAATTGCATTTTGTTTTTAGTTTCGTTTGTTTCTGTAACCTTTTCATATTTTTTACCAACCAACCGAACTTATTTGAACGGCAGTGTACATAGGTATTATAAATGTCGCATGGAAGAATGCGATTGAATATTCAATTACCCGAAATGAAGTTTTGCATTGATCCTGTCGCTAAATAGTCGTAGGTGTACCTACATAGAATTTGCATATCTAACTAATGTCTGAAGGATTGCAGTGAAAGGTTGATTTGGCTTGAACTCTACTTCGTAGTTAATACAAATACAAAAATTTTTAGGAGAAACTCTGTAACGGGACGCCCCTGTTGAAACATTATTTTAATAGATATTCATTTAATCTCCGTGAAATAAATTGCAAAAATTTATTTTAATACATAAGTTAATGGTAAAACTCTGTGAATGAAATGTTATGGTCGATCAATACGACACAATAACATGTTAACATTAAAATGTTATGGTCTCAAAAAGTCCCAAAATAATTACACCATTTTTTTTAGAAGGACCATTAAGTAGTTAAAAATACTTTCAGCTGGTAACTGATACAATTCTTGGAGCTATACAGAGAATTTCGATAAATGTCGGAATAATTTTTCAGCGATGGAGCTCTTCGTCATAATATACAAGAACTTACAGAAACACTCACTTTCCTCATAAATAGATTGAGCAGTTTGAACATCTAAGATGGCCAGCTAGAAGTCCAAAGAATCTTCTTATTGGAGTTATCTAGCTAGCTAATATTAGAAGCAGGTGTTGAGATTTAGAGGAACTAAAAACTAGAATACTCCAAGCTTTTATGGAATTAGTATCAGCCCGCTGCAAAACGTAAAAAGACATTTTCAAGATTGACTGGGTTGCTGTTTAGCAGCGTCCAGCAAACAGTTTGAACATTTTATTTAGACTTTTTTCTAAATTACAACTTGCTAGTTCTGTTTGCTCTTAAACGTAAGAACGTGTAGGGCAATGGATTATTTTAAATGATTTCCAATTATTTCTTGATCAAGTGTAAAACTTTAATCAACAAAAATGTCCATAATCCCACCTTTGGCTTATACTTCTTTCCAACATTTTCCTCTCGGGTCCTTTTTCACCCGTTTATGGTATTAAAATAATTTCAATAAATTCCATAATATTAAAGACATTAATTCACAAACTCTCCTCGTACGATTCCATACTATATCCTCCTTTCCGAAGAAATAATACCAGTGACAAGTTACATACATTTCCTCGATGGCCGATAAAATACCGACGACAAGAAGGTCCGCCCCACGATGAATGCACGTAACATCGATCGATATCGATAAAAACGGAAACTCTTCGCATATCATGCATATATCCTTCGGGATGTTCGTAAAAATTAATTTTTAATTACAGTATTGTGTTGAAAAACAAGAAAGAAAAGAAAAGAGGAGATATGGAGACGTATAGCTGCAAGAAATATATGCACAAGCTCTGCGAGATGAGTAATATCTGGAGATATTCGGCGAGATTGCACGTGCATATTAAATCGTTAAGATACCGTTACTTTGTTTATTAAATTTACACGTTTTTATTTATGTTATTGATGCGTATAGCTTTCGATCTTCGCGACCGATAACGCCATTGCGTCGGGTCCAAAGCATGTCAATGCTGACGTGTAGGGGATAACCATTTTCGACCATTAAAGTTTGTACAGTGTACCGCAAAAGTATAAACGTAACGAATGTATGCAATTATAGGTTAATTTGTATTTGATTAAGCACGATGTACAGGTTTTGGCTATAAAAAGGGGTCCATGAACATAAAAAGTTCAGAAACCAGACGTTCATGCGGGAAAAATCCTAAACAAAATATTTGTCAATTTTTGGGATTTTTGGGAAGATGATAATACTGAAACTTATAATGATTTGAAATTTTAAAACCATTTACCGTAAAAGAATTAATTCTAAAGCGTCTATACAGTAAGCAAAAAGCTATGCATCATTACACATTTTGTCCGTACCTAGAATAGTTGTTTTACCATAAAACGGATTAAAAGATAAGCCTGCTAAGCGTTCAAGTTGTTCGAAGTTAAACAACAACGACGACAATAACAACAAGAACGCCACATTTAAACCCATTACCCGTAACAAATGTTTTACTGCCAATCTTATTATATATTTATAGTATTATTGCTCGCACGGTCTCCTGTTCATAGGCGACTAGTCGGCTTATAAAGTTGTATGTCTCAATACTCAATACTTACGCACTGCTCTTGCACGCCGTGGTTTTTTCTATTGTTCCGCCTTCTGTCACAGTATGAATGAAATCCATACGGTTCGGCACCGTGGCTCTTGAAGCTGCTTCGAATCTAGCTGCTTAATGCGCAAATTACAGGGCCGTAACGACAGCAAAATGGAGAGATACGCTTTTACAAAAAGAATGAAAGAATTGGATTTGTTGGTACAAATCGAACCATTTTCGACCAACACCGTTAAGAATAAGAAGAAGGTCCTGGTCATCAAAAGAACTCAACTCAAACTCAAACTCAAGTTAGCATCTACTCCAAGATCACCGGAAATAAAATGTAAACATTTTTACTCAAAATATGCAATTTTTCAGATTTCTCTTTCCACAAGATTCCTTTTTTTATATCCAGACTTTAGAAAATATCTTAATTAACGTTAAATCTAGTATGCTGGATTCAAACCTGTACCAACTACGAGACTACAAATCCCATATTTGTAACGATAACAATGAAATAAAGATATACAACTCCTTCGATCCGAGAGTAGGGGCTACGACTTACGTCCTGTTAGCATACTACTTAAGTACCTAATATACTACGTCTTATAGATCCGAGCAGGCTACGGAGATATGACTGTGATCAAACGGCAACAGAAAGAAATAGACTAGACGCTCTGGTTCCCACCTGTTGGGTACGGCGGCGCCACAGGCGTGGTTACTCTTTATTCACTTGTTTCGGAATTTTTAATTTAATTTGGCGCCGCTGAAATCGAAGCAAGCCATAAATACGGGAATAGGATACGTATGTATAAGTACATATACATATATGCTACATGTTGATTTAACATATATGTATATATACACAACACGCACAAATAAATAGGTTATGTCTAGTTGCTAGAGTACCAGCCGTCTAGATTAGATAATGATTATTGTATTGGGTATTATATGAATATATATTCAGTTAGCTGCGGAGGATTGCTTTGTTTTGAAGCAAGCTTTTGTCTGGCTGTGATGCTTCCATGAACTCGACGTTATTTAGCAGTGTTTTATCACAGTTTGTTTCGGTTGTTTATTTTATTGTTAACACATTTATAAAATGCAATATACTCCTCTTTTACTAACTTATATCGATTTAAATATGGCCATCCCTTTTTACAATACATTAGCTTGCATAATAGTCTCCTACTACCGCACTACCCTTACTACTTAGATAATCGACCATTAAAATTCCTTAGCAATTCCAAGAAATAGTCATCATTATTTTTCCTGCAAAAAAGATGACTTTAAACTTCTTGGGAGGTCTGGACACTTTAATACGCCACTGCATTGATACTTGTTTTGACTCAAAGTTGAAATGATGGACCCATAGAAGCACAAAAATTGATCATGCACTAATTTTCGTCAATCCAAGATATTCGTGCAGAATTCTGAAAACTGTGGTTTCTGAAACTCATAATAAAGCTGCTAATTATCGCTTCGTTAAACGTCCAATGCCCACGGCGTAGTTTTTTCAATAACATCGGAAGTGATGCCAATTTTGTTCTTTTATCTTGAATCGGTCTTTTTTTAAAAACACTCAA